>JARVLU010001462.1:3975905-3991311 GCA_031762415.1 Simpsonichthys santanae
CTGTATATATAAAATAAAAACAGAACCCTAAAAGCTAAAACTGTTTTGTTGCTTTTAAACAATATTAAAAGTTGGAACCCTGTGGTAGAACAGTACTCTGTTTTTTAAACGTGCCATGCTCCCTGGATATCACCCCTCTCTAACATGCCCCTACATTCTTCAGCCCACATACCAGCCGCCCTAAAAAGGCTTTTATTTTTTTCCCCCAAGCCTTTGATGCCTGCTTTGGCAGCGGGAAGACAAATAGCTGAGCAGCGTTATCAGCTCTGGCCGCTGGGCCAAGCCACAGAGTGACAGGTTCAGGCTGCTGGTGGTGAGAACGCCCGTCAACAACAGGCTGGGAGTCCCAGGTTTGTGTGCAAACGTGCGCGCGTAACAGCCTTTCTTTTTTAGGCCATTTCCCCTGAGGTGTACACATTTATAACCAAGCCCCTCTGAATTCTTTCAGAGGGCTGTCAGCTGTGTCCCGGACGTGTGTGCACGGCAGATGACGGACACTGGCTGCAGCAGATGGGTCCTCTACCTGAGCCAACGCAACAATTGTGTTTGTGCAAAAACGTTTACCCTTTGGGAGCGTCTCCGTGCCTGAGCATGGACTTTGTACAAGTCATGAGTTTTAACCGAAACGTCAATCATCGCCCACCTTTTCTCTGAAGTCTACCCACAAGCCCCTTCTGCCAAGTAAAAAAAAAAGGCAGCCAAGGTGGTTGAGTTCACCGCCCACTAAGATGGTTGTTGATCATTGAACAGGAGATTTATAGCAAACCTGCTGTCAAATATATTTCATTATTAAGGAAGGAAAATAAGAATGATAGGAAGCTGCTCGCTCTTTTTCTGCAGCTTGAATCTCTCGTTTGTTTCAGGAGAATGCATTATTGATTCCTGTAGCACCCAAATTCACGGGCACGTCTCTCTCATCACACTTCATCTGGTGCACCGGCTCCCAGAACCAGATTCATTACTTTGTTTTGTGCTGATGGGGACATAATTTGAGGTGAGCACAGTGGATGAGGTTTTGAATTAGTTTGGGGGTATGAGTGCTCCTTGATGTCCTCCCTGGTGCCGAACAGAACTTATCACAGGAAGGAGATCTGCCTGCTGCACAGCAGAATCACAGGTTGTATCTCACCCTCTCAACTATCAACACCATCATTCTTATTGAATCTGCTGGTTTATGGTAGGAGTCCATTTCTGTGAGGTGCAGTTTTTAGATGACAGCTGCTTAAAGTTGCAACTACGTCAAATAAAACTGTTACGAGTCTGGTCTGACTAAAATTGGGGTTTTCTTATCGCCTGCTATTTAAGCTGCAAAATGTTTCATAACTTTTTATTTTGACAAACAGTGGCTGCAAAATTCAACACTTTTTTTTAAATATAATTTTCATTCATTTTCAACACAAGTTCAAAAAGATAAATCAAATAAAACAACCACCACGTAGTTTTCTCCGACAGTTGTGAAGAACTTGGATAGAAAGTAAACGAGATGAGTAAATGAAGGAGTTTCAGGAATGTCTCACAAACTTCATGGGGGTTCGGCTGCCACAGTGGGTACAAAGCGACCAGAGGTGGGTGAGGAATTGTGCAAAATGTAGATTACAGTACTGCGAGCTGAGGGCACAAACTAGACCATCATTTTCAATAACGGGAGGCCAAAGTGTGCCTGCGCGGCTCACTGGTCACTGATCCCAAATACAAATTGTAGTAAGACTAAAACTAAGTTCCCCAAGATAATCTTTGTTTGCTTGAATATAACAATTTTTTTTAAATCGTAAGTTAGATCTAAAAGAGAATAAACAGAACAGATGACGAAAAGCTGTCACAAAACTAACTCAAACTATTCAACCTTGCTCTGAAGTACACTTGAGGTAGTTTAGTAATAAATCTAAATTACAATCTTTAGTTGACATTAGAAGTAAAACAAAAAAAATGCTTTTCTGATTACCCTGGTGTGAGTAGTACGTCATGTGACACAGGTAACGTACTTACTCTTCATAAGCTGTTCACGCAACCTCAACTAAAAAAGGTTGTACTGCAAACAGGCAGTAGCTTGGTTTGAAATTGTTGAGTTTGCATTTGAGACACTTTTCAACAAGTCACCTTTGTATCACTGTTTAAAAATTACTTTAGTTATAGTTTTATTTGTTGCTTATTAAAATAAACAGCATATTTTCTTTAATAACTGAGATCAGGGTGGAAAAACTTACTTGAAACCCAAACATGACAGTTTCTGCTGAGTCTGGAGGATTACGTAACCTGGACGCTCCGAGAGACTCGGCTCATTCTCAGTCGTGACTATAACTGACTGGCTGAATTAAGATCACTCAGATCACCTGGTCACAGAGACGACATGTCCATGCTGGAACGTTCCTCTCCCAGCAACACCTCTGGAGGATCCAGGGCTCTATTAATAATCTGTCCATCCAGTTCCCAGTCATCACCAGGACTTCTCTCAGTAGGAGGCAACAGAAAACCCTCCAGATGGAGGGAATCGATCAGATGAAAACCTTCGTCAGCCATTTTTCTTCTCCATCTCTTTACCACACTCCCCATTTTCCTGGACAGTGGACGACAAGTCCTTGAAGTCCTGCACCTTTGTGACCTCTGCTCCTTGTAGCCTCACTGTTCCACCTCCTCCCTCTCAGTCACACACATGGACTCTGTCTTACTAGGGCTGACTTCCATTCTTCTTCTTTCAAGTGCATACCTCCACCTCTCCAAGTTCTCTTCCACCTGTTCCCTATTCTCACCACAGATCAGCCCATTAGTTGTTATCATCCCCATATGCAATGGTGAAACTGTCCCACCTACCTCCTAATAGGTTTAAAGGTGCGTTATTATCGCTGATAATAGACAGCGTCGCACAGGGGTAAAACAGGAAGTGTATTTTTTTTTTCAGCTTATGTAACCCTTTTCCTAAACCTAACCTTACACCTGACCTAGAGGACCAACCCTAAACTTAACCCCCTTACCCTTGTGCCTCAACACTAACCAAGACCCTAAACCTAACCGCCAGACCCTTTGCTCTAAACCCAACCACGTGACGCTATTATGAGCGCTAACAAAGCTAAAAACTGAGCCTATTATCATCGCTAACAACGTACCTTTAAACCCACTAGGAGGTACAGGAGGGGCAGTCTGACTGCTACATATGGGGATGATAACAACTAATAATGGTCATTTAATGGCTGATAACATTCGAAGCGGGTGGAAAACAATGTCATCAGCAAACATCATAGTCTACCTCATCTGTTAGTCGGTCCATCATCACCAGAGCAAACAACAAGAGGCTCAGAGTCGACAAAACCAGCCTTAAAAAAATTTAAATCTGATATTTCTCTTTCTGATCAAGTAAATTTTATCATTATTGTGAATATCTGTTGTGGACTCAATTCCTCCTGCAGCTGCGGTTCTGGCTCAGCTCAGGTCTCACGAGGTTCAACGAGACGAATGGACATGTTCAGGACCCGATGAACGACTAATACTACTTATTGATTAGTAACGGTCTCTCCCAGCGTGATTAAGGAAATTCAATACTGCTAATGACTTCTCAACTGCAGGTGAAGTGAAAACTTCTCTCTGGTGTTTCGCTGCTCTGACTCTGAAGATAAACAGTTGTGAAGAGAAAAATCAAACTGGTCGCTTAACGACTTCTGGCTCCTGATCCCTAAAACTAAAGTGATGCAAACTTGTAGAAAATGGGATGAAACTGATCAGCCGATTGGTTTAAATGCAGCAAATATCCATGAGTCAAAAGGTAAAAAGAAAGATTTGTGTCACAGAATAATCCTGGGAAATCACTTTTCTAAACCTCTGTCCAACGGTCACACCGAGGGGAGGGAACAGAGGAAACTGAAGGCAGCAACAAGAACAGACAGGTCTGTCTTGATAAACAATAAATCAATTAATCACACAATAAATGAAAATTAACTAACTCATTTTCATTTAGCGGCTTTATCGTTTCATGTCTCTCTCTTTCTACTGAAGACACTGAAAGGTTCAACTCCAGCGCTCTTCACTGACCCCTCCCTTTTTCTTATCTTTAAAATCTATTTTAACTGTTCAAAATCACATTGTTGGATCTTTATAAGCAGCTAAGCTGAGAAGCTAAGCTACGAGCTAAGCTAACAGGCCGACCTCGGGGGAAAAACCCTCCGTCTTGTCGAAGCAACAAAATTCACGGTTGAAACCTGTGCCTTCGTGTCAAATGTTTTTCTCTTCAAAAAGAAGCCGAGAACTTGTTCACTGATTTTTTTTTTAAATTTTTTTATTGTTCTTAAAAATGCTTTGCTAAAGAGCTCAAACCACACAGAGCGTCCGCCATTTTGAGAACTGGAAAAAGGAAAGAGAGACAGCCCATGTCACGTCAAGGGGCCTCACTCCCATTTTTCTTAAAGAGACACGCTGCTCGCTCCCTCACTATCCATCATTCGGCTCAAATAGTCATGTTGTTATCCAGTGGTTAAAAAAAAAAGGTACTACACACAAAAATTAACCAACATTTATTCTTAAATTTGACAATACTGTAATTACTAATTATTGTCAAATTTCAAACAACATCATTGTTTATTGCAATAATTTCTGAGACAATTAATAGTGCAGGAACATTTGTTGTTGTGACAGGCCTAAGAACAGAAACTCCTTCTTGTAAAAAACTGGCTGCAGTTTGACCAGAGCCTAAAAACCAGAGAGAAAATTAAACGTTCTGATTCTGGACGAAAAACAAAGTCTAAAAAACAATTATGGTCCCATCGTCTCCCATTTTTAATCAACCCTGCTTTGTTAAAAAAAAAAAAAAAAAAAAAAAGAGGACTCAAGTCGTTCTGATGAGACACACGCTGCAGCAGTGTGTGTGTGTGAGTGTGTGATAATAGTCTCAGTTGACCTACGACCCTTTCAGTCCCAGCTACAGCTTAAGAACCAGCCCATTACACGCACAATTTCCCGCGCACAGAAACCACTCGTCTCTTTAGACCAAAAATAAAAACACTCCCAGAAAAGTTTGAGTTCACACTTTCACTGAATTTACAACAAAAACTGCCGAGTCAACAATTTACTCTGGTCTGCACACGCGATATGAAAATGTTAGTTGATTAAAACTAAACTTCCTGTGACCCGTTTGAACTCGTCGTTCCTACAGGGACATACGTCTGCGCTGCGGAGCTGAAGCAGGGGTGGGTCCCAGCAGGTTCATGTAGATGTGTTTTTATTTATCTGCAAAGTTTGCAAACTGTGAAGAGTGCGTTGCTGCCAAACGGTTCCCGCTGAGCCACAGGCCTTGATGTCTTATTTCTGTAGGCAGTGAAGCAAACACGGTGACAGAAACAGTAAACGGTTATGATATCTGAGCTTCGGTTTTTATATGATTAATAACCTGAACGTTTCCAAAACATTCTCAGTATTGGGATCAGTTTTTATTCCGTACGTTTGTCGGCATGTAACTCGTGTTTGTGCAAATTCAACCATTCGTGTATCGAAACGTTCGGCTCATTCAGGACGTTCCTGCTCTGACTTTTGCACGTTGTGATGTTTTTACTTTGTGAAACATTCGGCCATGTTTTCTCTCCGTGTCCTTCAAACTCTTTGTGCTGTTTGAAACATTTTACCTTTCTCAGCTTGTGTTCTGCTTCAGCTTTCTTCAGAGTATTTGTGATCATTTCAGCTTCATTCAGCTCCTTTTAGCTTCTTTCTACTAAGTTCAGATTTTATTCTGCTTTTTCAGGTAGTTTTCTGCCAAATTTAGCCTTTTCCCACTTTATTTTCTTACTAATTTCCACCTTTTGGTTTCTTTCCAATAATTTCACATTTGTATGCTCCTTTCCGCCTCGTTCTGCTAATTTCAGATTTGCTGTAATCTATTCAGCCTTTATCTGTCTATTTCACCTTATAATGCTCTTCCTGCTACACATCTGTTCTATTCAGCATTTTCTGCACATTTCTGCCTTTTTTTAATTTTTTTACAGCTCTCTACTTATATTTTTTTGCTTTCAGCAAACCCCAGCTGCTTCCTTCTGCAGCTCTTGGCCAAAGATTGCTCATCCTGTAAATTCAGAATAAATATTTTAAATGAGCGGTACAGAAATGAAAACACTGGAACAAACTGAACATCCTGATTAAAAAAGAAAACATTGTTTATTAATTACAAAGATTATCTCAACAGTTCCAGTTTAAAGACTTACAGTAATCCCTGATAATCACCTGAGCTCAGTTTAAATTTAAATTAATTCTCCAATTAGTTGAGGACCTGAGTGTAAAATATAAAATTTAGTTTTTCGTCAAAGTAAAGAGACAATAAAACAAAAAACATGGGTAACCCAGGTAGTTCATGGAGGTAAAATGCAACCGATAGGTGCTGAGCGGCAACGGACTTGAACCTGTAAACCTGGATGGGGCCTCGGTGTTCTCACCTCTGCAGGTCTGAGTGTCGTCCAGGAAGCTCTGAGCGGGACATCTGGCCGTGCAGACGCCATGCTGGAGCTGAGCAGACTGGGGCAGGAGGACCTCCTCTGGTTTCAGGCAGCTGAGGCAGTCCGAGGCCAGGGGTCCCACACAAGACCGGCAGGAAGGGTGGCAATCTGGGAGATCAGAGATGGTCAGAGGGCGACTTCACTACCTTTAAAGGTTTTAGGTACTGTGCTGGGTCTCACTGTAGCAGGTGGTGTCCTGAGCGTACAGCCCCTCCCCGCAGACCTCCACACACTGACCCTGGTGCAGCAGGAGTCCACCGGGACAGGAGGTACACTGGGAGACCAACGGACCCCAGCAGGAGGCGCAGGAGCTGTGGCAGGCTGAGGAGATAGAGAAAACTGACACCTGAGGACAAAGTGTCAAATTTAACTAAATATTTTTATTTGTTCTTTTTCTATCTGTAGTCCTGAACACATGTCAAAGCATTTTTTAAATTATTATTATTATTATTGCCATCCATTATTTGTCCATTTAATATTTTCTGCACACTTCAGTTCATTCATTGCTGCTGTGGCTTCTACATTTTTCAGTGTAGTTTTTTTAATACTTTTCAAAATGTTTAACATTTTAACTAAATGTTTTCCCCTTTAGAAACATGTGAAGTTCTCTTCAATCCTTTCAAAACCTTTATTCTTTTGAAAACCTGCTTCAGCAAACAAGCTACGTTTTATGTTAATTTTAGCTTCTTTATACTTATATACTTATTTTAGCTAGCCTTTAAACAACTTAGCTTCTAACTAGATTTTTGCTACATTTAGCTCTCAGCTAGCCTTTACAACATTTAAGCTACTGCACTGCCACAATTAGCTTTTTGCTCATTTTTATAACTTCTAACTTTTTTACTAATTTTAACTTCTAACAAGCTACTTTTAGCTCTGATCAAGCAATTTGACTTTCTAGCTCTTTAGTTTTCATATTTTTCAAAACAACAAAATATATACACCTTTAGCATTAGGCAAGTGTTTGCTCCTTTTAGGTCTAAACTAATGTTTCAGCTTTTAAACCCGTTAGTTACGGTACTACTTTGCATCTTAAAGTATTTAGCAAGTGTTTTGTTACTTGTAGCATTAAGCTAGTGCTTTTAGCACTAGCTAAACAAAGTTTTTTTTTAGCTTCTAGCTGGCTTTTTGCTACTTTAAACTCTTAGCTTGCCTTCTGCTTTTTAACATTAAGCTAGTAATTTGTTTAGCTCTAAACTAGTGATTTGTCATTTTAAGCTTTCAGCTACTACATTGTATCTTGAAAATTTTAGTTATTCCTTTGCAACTTTTAGCTTTTAGCTAATGCTCTTCTTCTTGTAGCGTTTTGCTCCTCTGAGCTTTACCAACTCAGTTCCATTGTCTTCAGCTGTCCTTCAGCAATTGAAGACAACGGTATTTTCACTGAAAATGAAGTTTTGTATATAAATAGATCTAACCTCTGCATCTGCTGTGGCCGTCTGGATAATGATGAGTCGGGCACTGAGCAATACATTTCCCATGATGCAGTGCAGTCCCCGTGGGGCAGCTCATACATTTGGGGTTGTCAGGGAAACAGGAGGCGCAGGACGAATCACAAGCTGTGAACGTGAGTGTTAAGATGTTAATGTCTTTGTGTTGGACGTGTAAAATATAAACGTTTTATTCTGCTGTGAGTTTTCTTGAGTCAGCGCAGGACTCAAACTAGACGTAAAACAAATTATATTCATCGAGTCGCTCCTCGACTGGAACTTGTTTTGATTCATCCAGTTAATAATCACACTGCATCCCTCTCTTACACTGATGAAGATCAGAAGCTTCTTCATACATAAGTTGCTTTTAATTCTGAGATGTGGAAGAAATCCTTCTCTCTTACCTTAACTGTTGGTATTTTTTATCTCTGTTATTTTATATATTCACTGTTTTTTTACCTATACTGTATAGTCTCTATTATTTTATATCTTGTATGATTCCTTGGGTATGTCCCTTTGTACTGAAACTGTCTCAACAATTCCCTGCAGGATCAATAAAGTTCTATCTTATCTCTTATTAATGTCATACGATGAAGGCTAATCTGTAAACTGAACGCACCTAAAAATTAATTTAAAGTGACGATTGGACCAACCACCACACCAAACTGAAGCTCAGTGGTTAAATAGCAGAAAGAAAAAAACGCATGTTTCAAGACGAGATGCACAGACGAGTCTATTTACCGGAGCAGACGCCGTCCTGGTTGTAGAACCCAGAACCGCAGTCGGAGACACACACACCGTCTTTGAGAAGAGCCGCCGGGTCAGAACACGACACACACTCCTGCAGAGTCGGACCGCGGCACTTCGAGCACAACTCGTCACAGCCTGGAGCCAAGAGAGGATGGAACAATATTTTATTTTACTTTATTTTCTTACATTTCATTTACACAGGTAATTTAATTTAGACACAAGGTTCTCATTCTGAAGAGAGAATTGTGTCTGGTGAACGTGCACGTGTTGCATTCATTCATAGCCATCTGCTCACCACAGACTCATGTTCGGGCTGCTGTTGTTACTCCATATTGTTTTACATTATTAGAGTTTAGTGTATATCTTAGATGTTTTTTTGTTTAGCGTATATGTCATATCTTAGATCCTTATTTACTGTTTCTTTTTGTATTTTGTTATTTTTGGGTGTAACTGGGAGCCTGTGTACATTAATTTTGTTCCACATGAGATGAAACGACAATAAAATTAACTTGAACTTGAAATTCAAGTCAGCTAATGGTGTTAGTGCCTGAGTTAATATTCATGATGTCCAGGAGCTAACAGCATTAGTATAGTAAAATAAATAAATTTAATATCCTTCATTGGAAATGAGCTGGAAAGTTATATATGGTGTTGGCTCCAGAGCTAGCTCCAGACCTAATAGAGTTAGCTCCAGAGCTAGTACATAGCTATTTACATCTATATTTTATTTTATGTTTTCCTGTTCGCTGTACAGCACTTTGGTTGGCCTTGTTGCTGTTTTAAGTGCTCTATAAATAAACTGGTATGGTTTGGTATATGACGTTCAAGAGCTAATAGTGCTAGCTCCAGACCTAATAGAGTTAGCTCCAGAGCTAGTATATATGATGTTCTGGAGCTAATAGCATAAGTAAAGTAAAATAAATAAACTTGAAATCCTTCATTGAAAATGAGATGGAAAGTTAAATAAGGCTTTAGTTCCAGAGCTAGCTCATATGATATTCAGGAGATAACAGCATTAGCTTCAGAGCTAATATATATACGATGTTCAGGAGCCGATAGCATTAGCTCCACAGTTAATTTAAAAATTGACTATACGTGATGTTCAAGAGCTAATAGCGTTGGTATAGTAAAATAAATGCACACAAGCCCCACCCCCAATATTTTAACAGACTAAGGTACAGTATGTAACGAGAGGAGGACAGAAGAAGAGCGAGGGCAAGCTGCAGCAGTGATGTGGGTGCGTCTGAGATACTAAAGGGTGAGGTTGTTGAGGGCTTTGAAGGTGGGGAGCAGAGTTTTGTATAAAATGCTAAATTTAACGGGGAGCCAGAGAAGATGCCGCAGGACGGGGGTTATATGACGGGTGGAGGGGGTTCTGGAGATGACGTTTTGGTCCATTTGGAGTTTATGGATGGATTTTGTAGGAAAACCAAAAAGAATGGAGTTACAGTAATCTAGACAGGAAGTGACCAAACACCAGAACTGTTTGGTGAGGGGGGTCGACAATGTGTGGTCTATATGACAAATAAGGACATTTAAATAAAATCACTTTCAATAAAAAGCAGCAGAGTAAACGCTCCTTCTTGTTCCTCTTCAATATTTGCAGGTCTTTGGTCTTGGCTCAGGCGAAATAAAAAGTCTGACTAAACAGGCGCGTCGTCACTTCACTCAGCGTTTCTTGTAAAAGCACCGAGGTTGAGGAGGAGGTTAAAGTGTGAAACGAGAGAGGAGGAGAGGATTTAACACACAAACTCCAAGAGACGTGAAGAAATTCACCCGAGGACGGTGCAATTAATTTAATCAGCCACTTCAAAACGCTGATAAAAATCTTAATTAATGGGAGATTCCAGGAGAGATAACCGGATCGGACCTGAAGGTTTCCGACAGCTGAGTGAAATAAATCATCCCGCTGTCTGCCAGTTGTCCCCCGGTAACAAAACTCAGAACATTCTTCATTATTATCTGGAAAGACACACACAGCTGGAGCTTCAAACACCATAAAAACATTTTTTATTTATTTTATTTAATCTGATGAAGCTCCTGCAGCTCTCCTGCTCAGCTGAGCTCTCTGATGTTCGGCTGTTTTCTGTCCGGTCGCCACGTCAGTTCAGCTTCTTTTGCTTTTGTTTGTTGCAAATTTGTCACATTCCGTAAAAAAAATTAAATTAAATTAATGCGTCAGACAGAAAAATGCTGGGTCCCAGAAACTTGCAGCAAAAATGAGCAAATCCCAGTTAACCTATTTCTAGTGTGTGGCTGCATCTAGGCATGGGAAGGGGTCATATCGACCTGGTTGCCATGATGTCCACCACCAAATAGATAAACTTATCACTTGAGGAAATTATGCATTCTAATTTTTATATTTCTTCAAAGTATAGTTTCCTCAAATGACTGTGGTGGCCAAAGAATATTATGGTGACCTTGGCCACCATTGGCCACCCTCTGGCTCCACCACTGCACTTGGCGGTGGATAAAATCACTCCCTCCACTCTCCAGGATCCTTCACTCTGCGCAGCATCTGTTCTTGTCCACTTCTCCACACGTCTACCCTCTTGTATATCTTTCACCAAAAACATTTGTTTGCTTATTCCATGTCCAGTTGCAGTCCAGAAAAAACACTCATCTCCAAAACTGCAAACATTCATTAATCAAATCCCTCAGCGACGGGGGTACGTCAGCGTACAGCTTGTTTACTTCCCATGTCATGTCGTGTGCCATGACACTGACCCAGAGTTAATCATGAGGGATTTTTTTATTGTTTTATTTGTCTACACAGAGAGGTAGTGTTTTTTTATTTTATGCTTTTACTTGTCTGAGCAGGTGCAGAGTGAAGGTTCCTGGTGAGTGAAGGGAGAAATTTAATCCACCACCAGCTGCAGTGCTGGAAGCCGCCACAGTCACTCCAATAATTTGAGAAAACTATACTTTTAGGCAATATAAAAAATTGAAAGCATAGTTTCCACAAATGACTGGTTGCCTGTTGTGTATTTATGGGAGGTCTCAGATTTTGACCTGGCAACCCTATATTCAGTACCTCACTTCTGTTTCAAGTTATCATGCTCACAACACGGATGGATGGACGTGTTGCTCTGCTACAGGAGACAAAAAGTGGAAGAAATGTGTTTAAAGGAAGTAAAAATGGAGGAGGGGATTCAGCACAGTGCACCTCATAAACCCTCCAGAGTCAGTTGAGACACAAACAGAAGCTTTCAGTCAGAAGTGATGAAGAAGTGAAGGTTTGCAGACGCAGACTGCTTCCTGGGTGGTCTGAGTTTCCCCCACACTGAGAAACCAGCCTGATGAGTTCAGCCTGCTGATCTTTCTGTTTCTTCCTGGAGAAACTGTGTGGAAAACAAAAAGGGACTTTGCTCTCATTCAAGTCCCAGAAGAGTAAAGAATTGGAAGCTGATCCCACGCAGCGTTTCAAACATTGAAAACTGGCGCTGCGACGCAAATTATCATCTACGAGCGATGGGAAGGTGAACAACAGCTGCCGTCCTTTCTATTTATTCTACATCCAGGAGCAACAGATTAACAGGTTAGATGGGATTAATTCTGCTGGGATGATTCCAACAAATCATGGCACAGGAGTCAAAACGTAAGCACGTGAAGCCGGGTGTCCTCTGAGCGTTTGTAGAGAGACGGACGGAGACAGACGTCCTACATCAGCTGCTGCTGTCCGACCTGGTTACAGCTGCCGAACGAGATCAGAGCGTCTGTGACCCTGACAGGAACCATTACTGTGACAGTCGGGCCGGACAGTTACCAACCAGCACTGAACAGGAAAACAGGAAGTTGTCTCTGCAGGACAACGAGAAGTCCTCAGCAGGTTATAAACAGCGTTGCACTTTTCTGAGCTTCAGTTGTTGGTCTGAAATGAGATATTTCATTCAAACTTTAGTGGAAAAGTCACATTTTTAATTCTTTGGTTGTGTCCAACTGGATCTACTGGGTATGGACCAAATCACAAAGAACAAAAAATAAATAAATAATGACCAAAAGAGCAGAGTGCCTCTGCTGAGCATTGCTGAACTTGAGCTGTTAAAGCTAAAAGAAGCAGAACACTACCCTGCAAAATATAACAAAACACAAACTGCACAAGAAAGTTGCTAAATGCTAGCTAGAAGGTAAAAGTAGTCTAGCTAAAAACTGAAACGAGCAGAAGTCAGGCAAAAGCTATTAGTAGTAAACAGCTAGCTAAATGCTAAAAGAAGCAAGTAACAAATCTGGTAGCTAAAAGTAGCAAGAGGCTTGCAAAAATCTAAAACAGTGGCAAAACATTAGCTAAAGCAGTAAAAAGGTTAGTTAAAATTAAAAGTTGCAAAAGTTAGATTCAAGCTAAAGTAGCTAAATGGTAGTCAAAATTAGAAAAGTACTATTAAAAAAAAAAAAAAAAAAAACAAAGAGTAGCAGAATGGTAGTTAAAAGTTTAAAGTAGCAAAACAGCAGAAGAGCATAGCCGGTTCTCGGAAGCAAATTTCTAAAGGAATCAAGGTTTTTAGAAGAATTCAAGATTTATTTGTTTATTTATTTATGTATTTATTTATTTATTTGTTTATTTATTCATTCATTTTATACAACAATGTAATACATCACATGTATGTAATTGGCTGTCTATGGGGAAAAATACAATTACAGTATATATATATACTGTATATCAACTTAAAACATTGTGAAATGTACAAAACGTAAAAATAAATAAGTAAATAAAAGTCATGTAACCCACCTCCTGAATGAGCTGAATGATTTGATACACAAAGATAAAAAAAAAATACAAATTCTGACTCCAAAAGACAAAAAACAAACTATAAACTATTCACACAATAATGGATTTGTTGCCTTATATGGGTCCTTCTTCCTTAAAATAAGTAAATTATAATTTATTATATTTATAAATATCTGAAGGTTGGAAAGTCTAATTATCTGAAATCACATAGATCTCACAATTAATTACAGCTGTATTTTTAGCTGCCATTATTACTACATTATTATTGAATCAGGCAGAACTTTGATATAAAAATGAGTTTTCCATGAACCACGGTGAAACTTGATACTGGAGGTGTTTTAAAATGTCAGCAAGCCACTTCGGTTCTGCTCAGACCAGCCATCAGCTCATCACTGTGGTCACAAACTTATTTTTAATTTAATTAATTTGAAGTTAGACTTGAGGCCAGATCTCCAAATGGGCTCACAAACACACCTTCAGTGCCATGACATGCTGTGGTACTTACGGCGACAGTGTGTGCGATTGTGCTGGTAGGAACCAGGAGGACATGCGGCGAGGCACCGGCTCCTGTCGGGGCTCAGGAGGGGCAGCTGGGGTCCGCATCGGCAGTCCCACCTGCTGGTGCAGGTGATGCAGGATGACGGACACGCTGAGGGATGAAGGAGGAGAATCAAACAATTACAGTACCTTCAGACAAACACAATGAGATGATTATGAAACTCCAGATGACTCAGGTTGTACATTTTAATAAAGAATAAAACTTGAGAAGCACCAATGGATACAAGCAGAACTAAAAGCTGCAAAAGAGTAATTTAAAACTAACAAAATGGCAGAAAAGCAGGTAAAACTAGCAAAAATGTGGCAACAATCTGTGTTGTCAGTCAGGACTGTTTAACCGGTGGCTCGGGGGCCACATTGTGGCTCGGGGGCCACATCAGGCCTGCAGGTGAGTCAGTTCAACCCACTAATCAGCGCATTTAAAACTCAAAGGACAAAAGTCAAACATAAAAAATTACATCAGAGCGGTGATCCCATCACATAAATCAGTGAAAGGGAAACTCAGTCTGCCGCCAACGACATATTTTAAATATAACTAGATTTCAATTATTTTTTTTGAATTTACATAAGGACAATAATTACCTGTGGTTCTGTCCGTTGTGACGGCTGAGTGTTTCCAGTGAAGCAACGAGACATTTTCAGAGTGTTTTATGGTTGCCATGCAGCAGTGTGCAGATTTTATTTATTTATTTATTTATTTATTTATTTATTTATGTTTCAGCCTTACCTGCACAAAGTGGTCCTTCAGCGTAGAAGCCCACCGGACAGACGGAGAGGCAGCGACCCAGATGGAGGAAAGCTTTGGGGTCTCTGCAGGTCTCACAGTGGTCAGGAGACCCTGAACAAGACAGGCAGTCTGCATGGCACTGGTCTGAAATAAAATAAAGTTAAAACTCAAAGTGGCTTCATCAGATTGAGATAAAAATGTTCTGCATGACTATGATCAAAGATTTCAACACAATCTGACTCTAAATTAAAAGTTGCATCAATTGACCCTACGTGTGGTAAAAGTGAACAGTTGTTTGTCTTTATGTGTCCCTGTGATGGACTGGAGACCTGTCCAGGTGTCCCCCGTCTCTCACACAGTGACTGCTGGATATGGGCACCAGTGACCAACGCGACCCGCAAAGTGACAGGTAAAGATAACGGGTGGATGGATGGGTGCATCACATTCGGTGCAATCGGAGCACGTTAGTGTTAGAAGAGAAGCTCTACTTTGTTCACCGAGCCAATTTAATTAAATTGAAGAGGCAGTCTCTACAGCATGTCCTGAGATGTCCCCAGGGTCTCCTCCCAGTGGGATATGCCCGGAAAACCTTCTTAGGGAGGTGTCCAGGGGGCAACTTATGTTGCTGAAGCATCAGAGAAACTCTGAAGGATTTTCAACAAACACAACATCCCAGTGCATTTCAAACCCAGCAGGACTCTCAGACAGAGGCTGGTCCACCCTAAGGACAAAACACCCACACACAAACAGA
>JARVLU010001462.1:3991411-4008075 GCA_031762415.1 Simpsonichthys santanae
CAGTACATTTCAAACCCAGCAGGACTCTCAGACAGAGGCTGGTCCACCCTAAGGACAAAACACCCACACACAAACAGTGGTGTGGTGTCTGCAGTCCAGTGCAGTGAGGACTGTCTAGAACTCTACATTGGAGAAACCAAACAGTTTCTCCACAGATGCATGGTTCAACACAGGAGAGCCAGCCCCAGGAGAAGAATCAGCTGTTCACCTGCACCTCAAGGATAAGGGACACTCGTCGAGGATCAAAATGTGCACATTTTGGACCGAGAAGACAGATGGTTTATGTAAAATGAGAGAAACCATCTTTAAGCAGAGGAGGAGGTCTCAGATTTCAGCTTTCTAAAACCTAAAACGGAGCTTTATGCCCGATACCCAATCATGTTCACTTCTATCAGGGATTTCATCCACGTGACCAGAGTGGCTCCTCTGTGAGTCAAAGACCCTAGATGATATGTATCTAGCTTAGCTCAGCTTTATGACTCGAACCCCACACTCTCCTTTCTTTGAAATGAGAAAGAGCTGCGAATGAGAAGCAAAATGTCTTCTGTTACAAAATAAAGTCCAGTTGTTATTGTCTTGAACTTTGTTAGTCCAGGGGCATCCATCATCATTCTTCTTTTAACGTTTAAGGATCACCATCTTGAAACAAAGACTTCCAACAAGCTAAAAGTTACAGAGTCTACCGGTAAAATCAACAACTTTTAGGATAAAACCCTCAGAAATAAAAGCATAATCACTGTCATTGTATGTTGTGCAATGCCCAAATACTATATTTTGTATGACAAACGATCCAGTGATTTAATACAAATATGTATCTGTAAATATTAAACATTTGTGCCAAGCTAAGTGGGTAATGGAGGGTCCCAGCTTGGCCCATTCTTTCAGAACTGCAGCCCAAAAGGAACAAGAAGAAAAAGATGGCGCCCTTTCAATAAACTATACCAAATTCACATTTAGCATTTTGTGTAATTACAGTTTAGAGTTTAGTCCTTTTTACTCAGCTCTTGTCATAGTTTTCAATAATTTGACCCAGCCCCATGCTCTATTTCTCTCAAGACATTTTTTCCATGGTGCAGGAAACAAAAGCTCCAGTTTTATTAAACAACATTCACGATCAGAGAAAAACGTTGCAGTCTGAAAACCGGCTTGGCTTTTTAAAGTGTTTTATAACTGATTTGTCTCTTGGGCTTTTGAAAGTCAAATGAAAAACTAAAACTTAAATGTCTCTTCTGGAGAAAAGGAAGGCCTGTCATGTTCTGAACATTAAGAAATGTGGAAAAACACAAACAAGATGCCGCATTTGATTGAAGAAGAGAAAATGAAGGAAGAGGCTTGTCAAACAATATGCTTGACGGCTCGTGCTTGATTTCACCGTGGGGGGAGCTTGTAGAAATATGACCGAGGGACATGATGAATGTGGCAGCTGCAGGACGGGACGGAGGGAGCCAAGGAAAAAAGTGGCAAGAGAAAATAAGATGAGGAGAAGAGTTATCGCAGCGCGTGAAAGTGGAAAAGACGAGTCGAACACGAGAAAAATGAGACGCTGCTTTAATCTTAATGGCCAATAAGACTGTCAGTAAGCCAGAACACACTGTCCTAAATATCTCCATCACTCTTCTTCTCCTCTAATAAACTTACGCTCGTTCTCTTTTTGTTCTTTGTTTTACAGCTTCGCTTTACTCGCCCATTTATTTTCTTCTCGTTTGGCTTTCATCTCACTTTTTGACCCAAAATTTTATTACATAGTCCAGTTTCTACTGAGAGTACCAAATACAAAAAAATCATACGCCCGTCAACAAATTATTATAGCAACAAATGGCAATGACCCGGACAAGCAAAGTGTTCATTTGAATAACTGAATGGATGGCTGGTTGGATGGTCAATCTGTTGGCCGTTTAGATGGATGTGTTATTATTTGGTGGGTTTGTTGGATGGAAGAATATTTAGGCGAATGGATGGATGAAGGTTAATTGTTAAGTTGGTTGATGGGTTTGTGGGTTGAATAATTGAATGGATGGCTAATTGGCAGGTCAGTCTGTTGGTCGGTTGCATGGACGGGTGATTGGTTGGTCAGATGAAAGGATATTTGGATGGATGGATGGATGGATGGTTGGTTGATTAGTTGTTTTTTTGGATAGCTGGTTGGTCGGTCTTACGGACTGATTGATGGATGGATGGTTGAGGGTTGGTCAGTTGATTGGTAGGTTGAATATTTGAATGGATGGTTGGTTGGCTCGTCAATCTGTTGGTGGGTTGGATAGAACTCCTACGTCATAATTTAGAGCATGGAAGTTTAAGATTTTATTGTTTTATTGGTTTGTTTTTCAGATTAATGTTTATAATCTGTGTACTATGGTTACATCTCCACCGATATTCTAAAACGGCAGTGTTTGATAAAATAAAATAAAACTCCACCAAACAGAGTCTGTGACTGAAATGATTAGCGCTCCTGAAGCAGCCCTCACCTCCATCTCGACCACACCTGGGGCAACACTCCCCTGCAGGGACGAACAGGCTCTGATCCTCCAGACAGGTGGGCTGGGGGCAGGAGCGAGCGCTGCAGGACACGCTCCCTCTGGAGCAAACGCACACCGAACAGGGAGAGGGGCTCCACTGGCTGCCATGCTGAGAAGAAGACAAACAAAGAGATGAAAAGGGCTGTTTGGTGTCTGAGGAATAAAAACTTTGTAAGTTTGAGTGACAGATGAGAAAACGGCCACTCTGAGTGGGTTGGAAAAAAAAAAAAAGGTACAGAAAGAGGCCTTAAAGATGTGCTCAAAGTTTGGGATCCATCAGGATATTTTTGTCATTGATTTCTGGAGAATAAAATGTCTCAAACATGTATTTTAATCTAAATCTTTACATTTCTTAAATCCTTGCAGGAAACTTTAAAATATAACTATGAGGCCTCCTCCTGTCAAATCCTGTTGTTTTACATTAAGAGTTTAGTACTTTTAAAATTACAAAAAAACAATTATTTTTTCTTAGCTACTAATTAGTAGCTTGACACAGAAACGTGCTTCAAAATGAAACGATCGCCTCATTTAGAAACTCGGTGAAGAATCATGCTGTCGTGATTCGTGTTTTCCAGTTTGATTTGTGGTTTATTTCATGTTTTGCCTCCCTGAGTTTCCATCCGTCCTCAGTACTTTGCGCCGTTTTTCACCTGTTCACTGTTGTAATTTTGCCCAGGTGTCTCCACTCCATCAGCTCCAGTCCATGTAGTCAACCAGGTCTCATATATGTCATTGTTTGTTTGATGCCCTGTCTGGTTCTCCTCTGCGTCTCCTCGAGTTTTTGTCATTACCACAGCCCCGTCAACTGTGTCTTATTTCTTTAATCGATCCTTATTTTTTTTAATTGAAGCTCCTTGTGTCAATGTGCATTCCTGGGTACTACTATATTTCTTTATAGATCAGCATTAAACTTTTATTTCTAGTTAAAAACAGTAAAAAAAAAAAAAAAAAAGACATCTTGGCTAATGTCAGTAATTTTAAAATTGTTTCTTCCAGTGAATCTCTGGTTTTAAATAGTAATTATGATCCTTATACATTAATTTCTGCAAATGGAACATTCTACAACACCAAATGAACAGTTAGAAATAATATAATGTAATAGCACCGCTGCAGTGATGGTTAATGCTGAACTCCATTTTTCAAAGCGGTGGGAGTTGCAGTTCCAGGTTTTATTCTTTTTCTTCACAGTTTAAAATTCAGCGACAGCTCCCAGCTTTTAACACTGATCCTCACATTTAACCTCTCAGTTCATCCCAAACGTATTGAATGAAACTTGGGTCAGGACTTTGTGCCGACACAGAAACCAATTCTTTGTGAACAGGTTTTTTATTTAATGCCTGAGGGCAGTGTCACGCTGAAATAAAGAGAAGCCAAACAGAAACCTCTGCAACACAGTTGGTCCTGAAATACTGTTTAAAATCATCTGTGGGCCTTAAGACACAAAGGCTTTGGAGAAATATGTTTCTTTTTTAAACTGATCCATGCATATTAACCTTAAAACCAGATGTTTTACAATCAGGGGAGAAGGGGGGACTTCAGCAGAAACACTATTCCTTCTAAACACTTTTGTCAGATAGAACAATGATAAAATATGTACTTCTGTTAAACTAGAAGGTGTTTGTGTTTCCCTCTGAGACAACACAAAGACTTGGGCTACACACACTTTAATATGTTTCAAGTTTCAGTCAATTCCATTTAAGACCTTTTCACTCTAAACTGATTTTAAAAAAAACTACAACAAGCTGGTTTTACGAGCAAAGAAACACGATTCTGGAACAAAAAATATGGAAAATTAGGACACTTTCATGAATAAGGTTGAATTTCTGTCAAATTACTTCTGACAGGACTTCTGCATTGTGGTTTTGTTGCACTGTACTAACATCTGGATCACTTAAAGATGGATTTAAAAATAAAAAAGGGTTTTGACAACTAAATTGTTGTCTGAAATACTTGTTTTGTTCAGGGTTTACGTTTGATCTTGTCTCTGTTCGGTTAATTGACACAGAATTGTCTTTGTGGAGCGGGAGCGACGTACCAAAAGTAGAAACAAACTCTCATTGCGTTAGCTTTGATACAATCCAACACCAGCGTTGGTATCAAATGTTAGTGTCGTATACATGGCAAATATAAATCTATAGGATAGATGGATCAAGACTGTTCAATACGAGTCACATACGGGGGAAAACTGGATTTGGGCCTCTTTTGACTGAAGATGCGCAGAGAAGACGAGCTACTTCCTGTTTTTTTCTGTCTCTGGCCCTGTTTACACAAAAACCATTTCTGGTGAAAATGGAGGACCTTCGTTGTGTTTGTACTGTTCATTTACATGAAAATAGCAAACGCTTTCTCTGACAACGGCACAATTTGAGAACAGGTTCCAGAGTGCAATGGTTCAAAAACGTTCCGGTGTCCGTCGTCGTGTAAACAGAAAATAAAAATATATTTTCTGTCAGAGAATCCTTGGCTCATGTGCAGTATGATGCAAAACATAACGGCTTCCTACAATCCACAGAAGAAGAAACTATCGACAACGGACTGGCATGATTCCCAGTCAATGTCCTCTTGAAACTTGGTGGTTTTATAATTCAAAGTCACCCTAAGCAACAGTTGAACCCCATCGTCTGTCCATAGAAATATTTTATTCTCTGCCTTCTCGACCATTGTAGCTTATTTAAGGTAGAACGTTTTTTTTTTTTTTTTTTAACACATGCACACTTAGTTTCGAGTTCTAAAGAACATAGCACCAACTAGTGGTGTGGTGGGGGAATTACACCTTTTCCACATCTACCGTTGCTGTGTGAACAGATTGGAATAAGAACATTTTCATGTAAATGTGTTAATAGAAATAGGAAAAAAAAATCTGTTTTCATTGGACTGTTGTCGTGTTAACAGGGACATAGAGACCAGTGTTGGACTTGGGCATAGTTTGAATGTGGTGGGTTGACACTACTTTCCTAGATGAAGACGGTTGGTTGTTCAGACACTTTGTTGTGAAAAAATAAAACCTGAGGTGACTGACTGTTATTTGTCTGCTGGTATTCATCTGAAACATCTGTACCATGACCGTCCAGTACGAGTACATGAACTGTTACCTCCCTACTTACAATATCATTATTAAATGTGCAAACGACGACATAAAATAAGAAATTTAATTCCTCTTTTGAACAAATCAACCTCATCTCATCTAAACCTTCAAATAATTATTATTATTTTATTTTTTTAATGTGGTCAGTCTCATGCTGATGCCACACTGACTCACGGTGGATATAATGGTGAGTTCGCCAGTGCTACAGTTTGATGCCAAATATGAGTTTGTTAGAGAAGCATCAGTTCAGCAGAATAAATGGTGTTGAAAATTGAGGTCAAAGGCTGTGAATGCAAACTCCTCCATTGTGTTGCTTTGACAGAATTAAAGCAACAGCAGAGGGTTGATTTTTAACAGAGTGGACGTTGTAAGTTTTATAAATATGTTGATTGTAATTAGGATATAATTATGTGTGACTGTTTCCTATTAATCATATTATATTTTATTATTCATTTAAACTTTTAAAATCTTGGTTTGTCCCTGCTTCAATCAGTTGGAAATGTGAATAAAATTAAATAAAGAGTATTGCGTTCACTTACTCCATATGTAACTCCTTGGTGGAGACAGGAGTCGCGGGACGAGGAGACGCACTCCGGACAACACTCGTTGGGAGGGATCCTCAAATATTCACCCTGTGGACATGGTGAGGGACGTTAAAAAAAAAAACAGTCAGGAAGACAGCAGGTTCATTTCCACAGAAACTGACACGAGGGGCTGATGAGAATAAAAACACAAAGTCTATTTTAGATGCATGCAATACAAATACACTGCAGACAAAACAACACGTTTTAAAATCTTCTTTACCGCACAATAACTGAGGCCGACTCTGTGGCAGGAAGCAAATAAGAAAGCAGCGGCAGTCAGGAGTTCATGGTTTATTTGAATAAAAATGGTATTGGATTATAAAAAATATAGATTTAAAAAAAAAACAAGAATGACAGAGTACAATTTGTTCATGGTGAGAAGAATGTCCTCCAAGAGATTCTGCAAATGTACGGTGTTAATTGAAAATGGAGGAAGAGACAAGCTGCATGTGAACAATAATAAAAAAAAAAAAAGAAAGAAATTCTGTAGCAGAATGAACAAAACAACAAAAGAAAAGTGAGCTGAAGCATTAATACAGACAGACAGAAGGTGTTTACTGGCTTTTCATTTTGGCACTTCTATTCATATTTGAAATCGGTAAACTGAGCACTTAACATTTTTATACATTATGTTTTGGCGTCTGTTGCTCAACGTTTTGAATTTAACTTGATTTGCTTTTTTTTTTTTTAATCCTTCAAAAGGTGTTGCATAAAGTTGTGGTTGTGAATTTACTTGTGAACTGTTGCATATAAGAAGTAAATAGGTCAAATCTGTAAAAATGGCTAAATGTGAAAATAAATGTTATTAAATAACTAAAACATTTTACTTAGAAAACATCACTGTTGGATGGAAAGCATTAAATAAAAGATTGCAATCAGCAAACATCCAAAAATAAATTAGACGTTTTGCTTTGTGATTTTTATCTTGAGAAGTGCTATATAAATAAAGTTTTACTTACTTACTTACTATAAATGTGCTTGCTGGTAGTTTTTTGATGTCTTAAATCATGTCCTGACAAGAACAAGGTGTGAAGAGATCTTTATTTTTGGTCCCACTATCCTTTCCTCATGGTCTCCCCTGTTCTATCTAAAGAATAAGGGGCCGCGCTCCTAGAAGCTGGAGCCACGTGCACCCCACCCATCTTTTCGGACAACTGTACGGAATATAATCTTGCTGTACTTCTGTGCAGTGATAATAAAGATTATTCTGATTCTGTTGGACTCAAATGTCCATTTATTTTTGTTTTCCAAGCCCAGAGCATCAGGTAAAAAAACTTCTCATCACACCTTATCAGCCTGGTCAAATCAGGTCAATCTTCAGGGGTCTAAATTATTTTTCTGAACCTAAATTCTAGGCAGCAGCTCCCCAGGACTCGGAAAGAGAAGCTGGTAAAGAAAATGGATGAAAGCAGCTCGTTGACTCACCTTCTGGAAGTCACAACGGGGGTTGGGGCAGTGGACGGGCCCGCAGATGGGCACGTCGCTGAAGCAGCTGCACTCCTGACACGACTCGGGCCTCCATGATGTGTTGTTCTGTCGACACAAAGAAGAAGACCACGTCATCATACCTGGAAACATCACATTTAGTTAGGCTTCCTGGACAAAAACCAGCTCAAAATGAGGCTTTTTCCTTGATGCTGAAACGAAACGTCTGCTTCTTACTACAAACTCGACATCCTTAATGAGGATTTGCCATCGTTGTCATGCCATCAATAAAATACATTTTTTAAAAATCACACAAAATCCAACAAGTGCAATAAAACAGGCTAAAAACAAGAAAACAACACAGCCTCAAAAATGTGATAAAAGACGAGAAGATAAGTTAATACTTGGATGCCAAGCTGTTCGCAACTTTAAAAATTAGAAAAAGAATCTTAAAATGAATATGAAGTGTGCTAAAATTGGAGTGATGTGGTTACGCCTTAGCTGAATAATGTTTTTTTTTTCTGGGTCGTTGAGAGAATACTCTTCATTCTCTGCATCGATTTCTTGTGGAGTGCCTCATGGGTCCATTTTGGGCTCAATTCTGTTTTATTTACAAATGCTGCATTTGAGAACTATAATTAGAAAGTATAACATTTCATTTTGTTGTTACGCTGACGACATCCAAATATATGTTCCTTTTAAATTGGATGTCTCTGCCCCACTACACCCTCTGCTTAACTGGCTACAAGATGGCAGAGGCCGGTTCAGTCATAACTGTCTGACCCTGAACAAAAACAAAACTAACATTATTGTATTTGGTCATCATACTCCTCTCAATGAGTTAACTGTTGTCCTTGGCACTCTTACTACTTGCAGTTTCTCAATAACTGTATCAAGAATCTTGGTGTTTTTAGACAGTTTTTTTTTTTTTAAGTATCCACAGTTGTCAATTAAAGAGCTCTGTTGACGGCTGTAGATAGACATTATTAATGGGGAAAAAATGCAGAATGTTAGAATAAATTGGAATGAACCATGTTGAAGTAAAGGCACAATGAATAGGTGAGGTTTAACTGATTTAGTGAGCAACAAAACTTTAAATTTAAAGACAGTAAAACACTGAAGGATTATTGTAGCAAACTGATTTAAACAAAAAGGAGAAAAAGTTACGAAAAGCCTGACAGAGGCTTAAACACATCTGCCAGTTGTCCATAGCTCATAACATCTCACTGATTTTGTCTTGCGGGTCGCTTAAACCCAAAGCTGAATCAATAATCCAGCGCCTGCATATGCTCAGATGTATATCATCTTCTAGGGCATACATCAGATTTATCTGAATGATTAATAATCCAGTCCTGACGGGACGTTCAGAGGCTTATAGACCGTCATGTTCGGTTAGGAGGCTTTGCTCCACAAGACGACTAAAGCAGATGTTCTAATGGACATGAAGCTTTTACTCAGAGCTTTACTAATTAAAATGTATTACAAACAAACAGCGGTTTGAAGTGGAGAAAACACCAATCCAGCTCTCTTCAAGTTGTTAATCTGATTTCAGCAACACATCGCCTTAACAAAAACAATAAAAATGTAATTTGAAAAGTCTCCAAGCCAAGAGCCCAAGCTGCAGAAAAACCCAAACAGAATAAAATAAATATATGGTATAGTTAAAAGTAAATAAACATTGAAGAACATGTATTAAAAAAAAATAAAAAATAAAATAAAATAAGCACATACCGTATTTATAAAAAGAGGAAGCTCTCGTTTTTAAATTTTAGAAAAACATGAACCAGAGCAACATGATAAAATAAAAAACAAACAAAAAAAAGGCCTTTTATAAACATGTGTAAAATGCTAAATGACAGCTAGAGTTGGTGAAAAAAGTTGAAATTGAAATGTTTGGCGTAACAACAATTAGAACAAAAGCTAGCGTTAGCAACACAAAAGCTAAAAAAAACATGCTAAAAGCTAAAACATGCAAGACGGTAGCTAAAAGATAAGAACAACAGTTGCAGTAGCTAGAAACAAAAAAACAAAAGGTGTGGATAAAAGCAAAAACATGAAAACATTAGCAAAAAGCATCAGAACATTACTTAAAAAGCTAAATCCAACAAAACTGTGGCAAACAGCCAAGTCCACAGATAGTGCTCTCGGTCGCTGTAGTGCACTGCTCCTAGGTCAATGTCTTGGAGCCTCCCTCCCCTGGTAGATCTCGGCGGATGGGGGTGCCCATTGGGGTCAGTGGGGAGCTGGCCCCCTGGGAGGGCATTGCCACCTCAGTTCTTCCTCTCCATCCTGACATCTTCCTCCACCCACTCCATCACACCACCACTCAGACAGGGCCTTGGGGTCCAGATGCACTACTGAGCTGCGGGAAGAATCTTCCATCTCCATGTTTCACGGAGACCTGGGCGCCAATTTTATTATACAACCAAGACACTTACTTATAACATTCACGACACATGCATGTGTAGGGTCTGGAGTGGGCACACGGTGCATATAGGTGGTGGGATGTGCAGTCATTCTCACCTCCGGGACCTGTGCCCATTCTCATGTGTAGCATGTAGACAGTTAGGGTTCTGGGTAAGGGTTGGGGGGGTGAACGGGCACTGCCTGCTCTCTAGGGAGGGGGTGGGTCTGTGCCGGTCGCCACCTCATCTCCCCCCATTTTAAACACACTATACAACAACATGCATCAACACCTTATTTGAGTGGGTGGAGGAGGGAGGAGTGGGGTCTTCCTGTTAATTATTTACATTTATATATATATATACAGTATATATATAAAAAATTTCAGCTTCTCCCTTCGTCGGGGTCAACACAACGAACTAGTCGCACGAAGACTTGACAATTGTTTTTACGCCGGATGTCCTTCCTGACACAACCACAGACCACTGAGCTACCACAGCCCTCTGTGTGGAGCAGAGAGCTGATATCTAGGGTTCCTAGGGGAGCAGATGGTGTGGGTTAAGGGCCTTGCTCAAGGGCACAGAGTGGGGAAGATGAGGGTGGAGACAGGTGTGACTGCTTCACTTATCCCACCCACATTTTGATGTTGTCGGTACCGGGCCTTGAACCGGCTTCTTAACCTCTGCGCCACCACTCCCACCACTTAAATAATGATCTTATTTTATTGCACAAAATTATTTTTTTTTTTTAAATTTTACTATTGAGCTGGAACAGTAAAAAGTAGAGTTGAGAGGTTTTATAACTTATTAAAATTAAAACAAATTGCGTTTAGTATGCAAGTCATTTCTAACTGTTAAAATGATTTCCTCTTACTAATTTCTATGTACGAAGTTATATTAAAAGATTTAAATGAGGTCATTTTTTTTTCTAAAGCCCGAAAGTCTCCCTTTGCCATTTCTTATGCAAATAAAACACATTTCCTGCACAGCTTGATTACAATAATAAATTTATAAAAGGTGCAGTGCTTTATTAGACCTTAAGATTCTAGATCTCTTTTTAAAGGGAGGTGTGGACCTGAAGCAAGTAGGAGAACATTCAAACTCCACACAGAACAATCCAGGCTGAACCTGGGACTTGAACCCCAGACTTTCTTGCTGTAAAGTGACAGAGCTAACCACTAAACCAACGTGCTGCCCAAATGCAGTGAAATAAATCAATTAAAAATAACATTTTCTGTGAAGTTAACACATAAACATTGTCAAACAGCTTAATTGCCCCATACAGGACATTCATTAGCCTTTTTTGCATTTTTATATTTGTTTCAAATACAGGATAAACACATACGTTTGAGATCAAGGTGTTGTTTAATATGTTCATTAAAATGACAAGACCAATTTAGAACCCCATAGCAAACTGGGGTTAATTGCCTTTCGTTCAATGCAGAGAATAAACAAGGACAGCATGTGCAGACCATCAGAGGAATTTTAATTAGAGTAAAAAAATCCACACAACATCTCTCTCAGTGGAAACATGATGCTCAAGAAGAATGTGCAAATCATTAAAAAAAAAAAAAAAAAAACATTTAGAGCACAGGTCTGACACTGACTGATCAACCTAAATGGTATTAACCAAGTTATATATGTTATAATCCAAATGTATTATACAGTAATACTTACCTGTTTTTTTTATGTATTCATACACACGTTTTAGTCAAATCATGTAAGATCAACACTATGTTACTTTTTCCATTAATTTAATGATAGGGACTACAAAATGATCATTTTTGTAACAATACTTTTATTTTATTTTGTTCCCACAATGACTGTGTCTGTCCCGTAAAGTTTTACAAAATTAATTATCCTTGTTTAATGAACCTGGTGGGTTTTGTGTTTATGTTTTACCCACCACAGCAGATGTAGTTTGAGGATGAAATGTGGTATTTTTATTTTATTTTATGTTCTCTTGTGATCACTGAGCTCATGAATGGTTTATTCAGTGTCATTACGATAAATTGCTAATCTGGGTGTACGTACAGTGGCCCTAAGGTGTAAAGGAATAACAGTATGTACAATTAAAATTATGTCAACACTTTAAAAGCAATAAATCAAACGCAATATATATAAAAAATAAGATATACAGTAGTCCCTTGCTACTTCAGTCTGTTTATCGCGGACTCGCTCTATTGACGTTTTTCAAAATAAGAGTGGACATGACATGCAATTGGCTGATTGATGGATGAGCTGCACGATCGGCATGGAATTTTTATTTAAAATAAATTATTTTAAATTATTTGGCACCTGATGCACATTTGTGCAGCCCAGAGCTGCAGCATAAACTTCCTGCTGCAGCTGATCAGCTGTTGTCCGTGCAGAGTGTAGAAGTGGGCGTGGCCAAGAGCTCTTGCAGAAGACAAAGAGCAGAGGAGGCAGGGAGCTGAAATCATGACACATCCAGATTAGAACGAAAAGAATACAAAGTAGTGTCATCGGCATATCACTGAAGCACAAGGTCCATTAAGTTGATTTAAATAATTCCTAACTAGTTCAAGTTTTTACACCAATCCCAGTGAATAAATGTGACCACATTGAAATCATTTTGCAGTTTAATGACTTAAAAACATCTGTTTAGCCCCATCTTCATAGTTTAGATTTATTTTAAACTTGTATTGGAACATTTTCCTGGAGGTGCTGGTTGTGTTGCCAGGTAACAGCCAAGAGATTGTAATCACTAAGTGTCTGAGAGGCCATCAAATGTGCTCTCAGCTGATGGAGGCCAGTCCAGCCACTTGGCTGATGGTCATCCAGATCTATTTGATTTTAAGTAAGTGTAGCTTTCTCATGATGTTGAGGTGTTTCTTGCTTAAAGCCTGAGAGACACAAGGCAATTTAATGACTTTATAAATGTTTGACAAGTTTCATTTTGTTTGTACTATGCAGAGCGTTCTTATTATTTAATGGTGTCTGAGCAGTCAAATGCATCGACAAACTGTCAGTACTGATCCACACACAGCTCCTTCCCAATAATTCATAACAGCATTTCTTCCCTTTTTTGTTATTTTAGTTTCTCTCCTTAGATGCTTGTCTGTTCCTTCTATTTCATTTGCTACAAATCTTCTTTTTTAGCTGCCAGCCTACTGATCCAAAGTGAAAATACTCACTAATGTATGCTTTTTGTTGGATAATCTCCTCAGTTTGGTGGTGGATGGTGCCGGGCTGATGAAGCACTGCTGCAAGGGGTTCTGCATCGATGTTCTGAAGCGTCTGGCCAAGATTGTGGGCTTCACCTACGACCTGTACTTAGTCACTAATGGAAGACATGGCAAGAACATCAATGGGGAATGGAACGGCATGGTTGGAGAGGTAAGGCTCCTAAACATGATGTAAACACGACTTTACGTGTTGCGCAATCTAAACTTTCAATACAAAAGTTTGCTTCAAGACTAGTTTTTTTCTGTGTTATTAAAGGTTCAGGAAAATTAAGATTTTTTTGTTTTGTTTTTGTTTTACTAATTATGTATTGTACTGTTTTTAAATTGGTCACAAAGTAAAATTTGTTATATAAGTTTAGTAGAAACGTATGTTTCTATAGTAAAATAAACAAACTATTAGCCATGTATCCTCAGGAATTGGCTGGTTCTTTAAAAATGGCGCTTTGCTTTTGTGGGTTTATGCCTGTTAAAATAAAGGTCTTTAACTTCAGAGCAAAAGTGCATACAGAATAAATAATCTCACCACTTGACTTCACTGTAGATTGGGGACTTAAAACAATTTTTTAATTGATTTATCACAATTTATTTTATTGCCAGCATTTGTTTTCTTATATGTTTTCCATAATTATCAATATTTTATATGGATTTTATGTTTAATCTAACTTACTGGGCCTCAGTAGCAGCCATAGTTGACCCAACTGAGTCAGAATAAATCTTCTACAGTTGTGATTTAACCTGCTTTCATCAACACAGTTCACTAAAATGCCTGGGTATTTTCAAACAGACACAGCCAAGGACAACTTTTTCCCTCTTGTCTGGTTCCTGTAACCTCTATGTTTTATATGTTTGTGTCTCAAGTCATGAAAAAGTTTTTGTTTTTCTTCAAGTTTTAATCAATTAAAGTTGAGTATTAATTTAAGCTTTTATGAGAATCAAAGTAAATAAATGCTGATATTGTTAAAAAAAACTATTTACAATTTGACATAACAAAATATAAATTCAACAATTTTGAACAATTACATGAAGTAGCTATAACGCAAGTTTTCTGCCAGTCAACTAATACAAGGAAATGGACTGAACTTCATAAAGCACCGCTCTATAAAGTGTTTAAAATTAATCCCTGTCATTCACACACAATACTATATCTGGAAAACAGGCACCAAAGAGAACATTTGTAACTTTTAACGTGATTATCTCAAATGTTTACACTTCAAATGGTCGCGCTGCTTTTGTTTAGCGTATTGATTTTGTACTATTAGTGCTTAGCGTATTCTTAGTTTAGCATATTTATTAGTTCATATCTTATTACTATTTTTCTTTACAATTAAAACTTTTGTTGGATGTAACAGGGACCCTGTGCACATAATTTTGTTCCACCATATGTGCCACTTGTGGTGCAAATGGCAAATGAAGAAACCTTGACCTTACAGATAAGCACTAAACCGTATTGGTTTGAGTGTTTACAACTACTAATGTGTGCAACACTTAGTGTGGGGATAAATATACAAATATTAACATTTAAAATTTAATCTGTGTCTATAATAACAATATCCTGAAATGTAGATGTAATACTGTATAGATTTTCTGAATATAAAGCACTAACGTTCACATTTAACAGATTTTGATTAATCATTTTTGTATTCACATCAAAGAACATAAAGGTCATGTTCCACATACTGTGTGTGTCTATGGGGGAAGTCATCCTCCATGCTGGGCTAATTGTTAGCCAAACAAGGGCCTGTTATTATTATTTTACTATTAATATTGTTTTGCAGATGTGTTCCATTTTCTCAATACTTCATGCATTATGACTAAAGTCGCAGTTGACAACTACTGTTACGGATGCTCACTTCAAAAAAGACAAGACTATCTCTTTAACGCCAGAAAGAAAGCATCCTCAGTTTATTCACAGAATACAAATTTTGGTTCAATTCAATTTAGTTAGTTTATATAGTGCCACGTCACTATTTATCTTCACTTGGAAGTACAGGATAAAACCACAAGGTAATTTTATTGGCAATTAACATTTCCCATGTGCAGTTTCTTCCTGCTTTAACTGCAAACAACTCGGCAGAAAAACTGACATCTGAACGGATGCTGCTGCTGATCACTCCTTGACTCATTGATGCTTTGCTTTAGGGCACTTTCTTCACATTAAATCTCAGCCTAGCGCTCATTGGTGCAACAATTCTTTATTTTCTAGCAGCAGCTTGTCAATAAGGAGTTTCAGTTTTCTTTCTAATCAGGGTTCAGGATGCAGGAGCACTGATGCTTAGCAGCACGCCCGCTCTTCGTTTTCTCTGTTAATTACGGATGAGAACGTGCACATTGGCTGAAGGTCTCCACCTGTCTGAGCTGGACCTCAACTCAATCCTGCATCAGGTTTTAATCATTTTGCATCAGATGAAGACTGGCTGCTGCCAGTTAAGATTCTGAGTTATTATGTTTGTGTGCATGTGTCTCTATGAATGTTGGATTTGTTGTGTCACTGGATTTGTCACATTATGTTCATGTGGTATTTAGTTGTGTCAGAAAGATGTTGGAGATGCAGGTGGTTTATTTTCCTCTCGGTCTGTGTCTGCCTCTCTCCTCAAATCCCCAGCTGCTTCCGGTCCAGCTTCACTCTGCAGCTCATTAAGATGCTTAATTACAGTGTCAGACAAATGCATGTGCACGAGGGTGTGTTGGACAACTCAACGCATCTGACCCTTAGCAAACTTTTTCTAAGTAGGAAAATATCAATAAAGTAAAAAAAGAAAAAAAAAAAAGAAAAAAAAATCTTGGTGATCCCTTTGTCTTGTGACGACTCGTGATGAGAAGAAAGAGTTACAGCTGTTCAAACCTTTTAAACAACAGTGTTTGTGGATTCCTGCAGTTTGTGAAATCTCCTGAGACAAGTTTGCAATTAAAACAATATGAGGATGATCATGTACGACAGAGTATTAAGGCCACGCTAAAAAATAAATAAATAAATCAGAGAAAAAAGTCATAGTATTACAACAATAAAATTGTACGACAATAAAGTTGAACTATCATGAGAATAAAGTCATAGAATTACAAGAATAAAGTTGTACAACAATAAAATCATGATATTACAAGAATAAAATTGTAGTATTACGAGAATAAAGTTGTACGACAAGAAAGTTGAAGTATTAGGAGAATAAAGTCATAGTATTACAAGAATAAAGTTGTACAACAATAAAGTCATAATATTACAAGAATAGAATTGTAGTATTACGAGAATAAAGTTGTACGACAAGAAAGTTGAAGTATTATGAGAATAAAGTTGTACAACAATAAAGTCATGATATTATGAGAATAAAATTGTAATATTATGAGAATAAAGTTGCATGACAAGAAAGTTGTAGTATTATGAGAATAAAGTTGTACAACAATAAAGTCATGATATTATGAGAATAAAATTGTAATATTATGAGAATAAA
>JARVLU010001462.1:4023482-4034809 GCA_031762415.1 Simpsonichthys santanae
TTTTTTGAATGTCCAGAGGACCAGACTTAGCTTTTTTAGATTGTTCTACCTGGATTATTGAGCATGCATCAGGGTAACTCGCACAAAGATTTGGCAATTGTTTTTACACCGGATGTTCTTCCTGATGCAACCACAGACCACCGAGCTACCACAGCCCTCTGTGTGAAGCAGGGAGCTGCCATCTAGGGCACCCAGGGGAGCAGATGGTGGTGGTTAAAGTGTTCAGCAGTAAGTCGGATCATAATTGCAGGGGTGGAGGAGGAAGCTAAGCTAAAGCGGGTACAACGCAGGCAACAAATATGGAGCTTGTCTCATTGCAGATTCAGAGTCTTTCCAATGGTAGGTTCGACTCGGTTCCAGCTCTGTTCTTAGGACCTACTCAGCTGTGGTTCCAAGCGAGCTAAGTCGAGCTGAAGGTTTGATGTCAGTAGGACTTTGATTGGCCAGCAAGACATCAGTCATGGTATCTCCTTCTCAGCAATCAAACCCATACATTTTAAAGCTTTGCACCCACTGACAAACAGACATGAGATAGAACTGGAAGTGGCATAATTTAAGATGTAGAGGTTCTCCTTGGGAGTGACAAGGATGGATAAGATTAGGAATGAGATCATCAAAGGTACAACACAGGTTGAACAACTGGAAGATAAAGTTAGAGAGGACAGACTGAGATGGTTTGGACATGTCCAGAGGAAGGACAGTGGTTTGGACATGTCCAGAGGAGGGACAATGGTTATATTGGTAGAAGGAAGAGAGGACATGGAGGTATTTGGATTGAGGACAGAGTGAGATGGAGGAGGATGACTGGTTGCTGTGGCAAGTCCTGAAAAGAAAACGGTCAAAAGAAGAATACTCATTTAACTCGTTTTGCACATGGGTAATCTGAAAGTAACGGCGTTGACAATCAGACTTGCTATGACAACCCTGCTCACATCGAGATGGCGTAAACCTCAACAACTGGACTGTGTAGATCTGAGTAAAGTCTAAGTGAGTTGTGGTGCGCCTGGACGAGCTCAGAATACAGTTTTGCAAACTGTGCAGGCAAAAAATAAAATGTATTTTTCACTAATTAGCTGCGTGAAAATACGACTGCACGGTTCGCTGGTTGAAAACAGTCAGACTGCAGTGGAAAGTGGAAAGTTTCCCTATTGTCTCTGGATTTTCCTCTACTTTTTAATCTCCAACAGTCGCAGCCTGGTGAGGTACAATCTTTAGAGCTGGAGACACAAACTCAAAAGAAACAAATCAAACTTTGAAGTTAATTATTTATAATAAACGTGGTTCTGCTCTCAACCGTGTCCAACGAGGACAACCTATTCCTACAAAGACAGTTTGAGTGATTATAAAACTAAAGACAACATTCTGGGGACGATATTTGAGGAGCAGATTACGCCAAAGAACCATTTGTTGTCCAAACAAAATGAGTCCTGCTGGACCTTCAGCTTCATGGACACGATTCAAGACCATCACAGAGAGAACCAGTGAGGGAGGACAGCACAAGCTCTGACATCTGAGGCTGCACAGAAACCCACAGAGGATTAGCTGAACCATACAGAACATTACAATTACCGACCCACAGAACCAGCACTAACATCTGCAGCAAAAAGCCCAAACGCTCCCTCACAGGGCGTCCGAGCATCTTTCACTGAGATAAGAAGCATGGGTTTTGTTACAGTCCAAAGTGTACCTGCATTTGTGTGTGTGTGTGTGTGTGTGCGTGCGTGCGTGCATGTGTGTGTGTAATCCATTCTCTCCTCTCTATAATTAGGTTTTGTGCACTGAGCCCAGCAGGATCTTTCTTTTGGGGAGGATTTGTAGGATTTCTCATTATTTATTTATCTATTAGTTTATTTTGAGAAGCCGGGCACACAAAAGACCACCACACACACAAATTACACCCCCAGGCTTTCCAAACACCCCCTGCATCCACCAACAATATGCTACAGCAATTTCCACGCAGCGAGACGGGGTGTTAGGGGCTGCAGAGCGGCGTTAACAGGAGCGTCGCACCGCAGAGCAACCGCTAATCTAAAGACGTTACCCAGAATTAACTCGTGCATGTTTGCTTTTATTATAATCACATGGCAGTGACTTCAACTAATTCTTTACAAACATTGGGGGGGGGGGGGGTTGCATCTGTCCAATGGATCGTGTCCTCGTCCTGCTAATGGACAGTCGATCAGATTGGTTTTAAACAAACTGCGAGCAGCGTGGCTGCGTTTGTTTTACGAACCAGTAAACAAATTTTAATAAAACCTTCAGAAAATATTCACTAAATGTTTGTCTGCAACTGATTTACCTATTGGACTCAAGCTAATTTAAACTGACCGCCAAAGCTAATCAACCTTTGCAAACACAAAAGTGGTTACAACACAGTCAGTTTCACAGATATTGAGCTGAAACTCGGGGTGGTAGTAGCTGAGAATCGTCCTCTACATCTGAGGGTTAGCTGATCGCGCAGCATCTTTGTTTGAAACTTTGCCGTTCAAGTTGGCAGGCAATAGTCTGAATGTAACTTAAATGTTTTCCATCAACATCAGGTATTTACAAAAAAGTTTTATGGTTAGTTACAAGCACATTTAGTGACAGCAGCAGTTAGCTGTAGCACTCTGGTAGATTGCAGGAAAAACGTCTTCTTTCTGCTATTTTGTGAAATATACTGCAACTAAACATTGACTATATGCTTTTGTTTTGAAAGTTTAAAACTGAGGCCTTATGGGATTGTTTTGACCCAAGGGCAGCAGGAGGTCGATGGAACGAATTATTTAAAAGTTAACTTTCATAACTTCTCTATTAAATCCATAATCCTGCAACAAGTATGAAGACCAAACAGCTGTAACTACAATTAGGCTCTTTAAATACTTCAAAGTTCAGCTTTAATGCTTTAAAACTTACAGTAAATATAAGAATTACATTAAAAAGGCTGATTCAACTTGTTTTTAGTCCCTCCTGGTGTAAACGCTCTCAACCTTGACTATCTTGCCTACGATGTGCACGTTACTAACATATGGTTCCACACCAGCGGCTGCAGATGCATTCATCAGCTCCATCAGGACCGCTCCACTCAGCACCGGCAGAATAATCCAACAACATGAGATTTGTTAAATGGAGCAACGCGATGTCGCTGCTATAAATAAATCCAGGAAGTGAAAACTAATTACCCGGCAGGGTTCAGGAATCAAACACAACGTAAGGAGCTCCAAGTTGTAAAACCATCCAGGCGCTTCTGTTTATATTACCAAGATTTAAAAAAAAAAAAAAAACACTCAAAGTTTGTGTTGAGGATCAATCTCAGCTACTATCACAAAAAAGTTTAGCTGCATTTCTGCAAAACTGAACTGTAGCAATAGTTTGTGTTTTCTGAGGTGAATTAGCTATGGCAGCCATCTTGAATCAGGTTGACTCCAAAGGTTAATCAGCTGTAGATGTACATCCAATGAGCACAGGTTGAAAGTCTCACTAAAATATGCCCTATTTGTTCATGAGATATTTTACTAACAGACACACAATCATGCCTCTCAGTGACAGGTTTAAAATAATTCCTGCAACAAGATGAATTAATCAAAATCAGGATGAAAATTTCAAGTTGAAACCTAAGTTAAATGACCAAAGTCCATGCTCAATAATCCAGGTAATAATCCAACAATGTTCAGTCAGATCATCTGGACAGTTTCTTTTTTTTTTTGCCGAGATGTTCCGTCCTTCATCCGAAGGACTTCTTCAGTCTGAGGAGCTACCAACAAAGTGATTCCCACAAACAGCACGCTCCCATAATGGGAAAAATAAAAACAGTTTGCTGGTGATAAGACGGCCTCCGGGGCCCACCCTCTCCCCTGTCCACTCCTCTGAGGCAGCCTTGCTGAAGTGGTTCAAAACACCAAAGTCCATGTGCAATAATCCAGGTAATAATCCAACAATGTTCAGTCAGATCATCTGGACGGTTTCTTGTTTTGCTGAGATGTTTCGTCTCTGTAAAAATGAGTTAAATGTCTTTTGGATACTTTATATGAAGGATTTTGCTAAATTAAAAAAAAACATCTCCACCTTCATTTTCTACCACTTATCCAGGGTCGGGTCACAGATGCAACAGGTCCAGGAGAGAAACCCAGACCCCACTTTCCCTGGCAACCCTCTCCCTATCCTCATGGAAACAACAAGCCAGCCTCCAGGCCAGAGAGGATGTAGTCCCTCCAGCAAGTCCTGCGTCTTCTCCAGCGCCTCCTATCAGTGGGACGTGCACAAAAACCCTCCAAAGGGAGGTGTCAAGGAGGCTTCCTGATCAGCTGAACCACCTCAGCTGACTCCTTTGATACAGAGGAGCAGTGGCTCGACTCCGAGCTCCTCACGAAAAGTTAAAACTTTTTAAAAGTCAGGCAACTTTTCCATCTTTGTCTTTTTCATTTATTTTATTTCCAAACACATTTCTAGTCTGAAACTGGGATGATTTTATTTATCTGCTTAAAAAATAAATAAAAAAATAAAGTCCTCTGTGTCTTTTTGCTGTTTTTATTTTTCTCATTTTTCCTCGAATGAGTTCTTTTCTTTTTTGGGGGAAAATTTTCATTTCCCCTCCGAGTCCCCGGTGGCTTCTTTGAATGTTCAACTTATTACTTTTTCAGTCTGAGACGTCTGCATGCACAAATAAGCTCCACTAGGAACCAGAACCTGGACGGCTTTTGAGTGAAATTCTCTTGAACTCCTGCGTCGGAGACATCAAACCGTTTCATTAACCCTCACAGCTCTCTGAAATGAGAATAGCCTCCTGCTGGAGAATAAATCCGTGTGCTGTAGTCTTGTTTTTCAGACCAATTAATCTCTGTGTGTGGATATATATCTGTCAGAGCAAAATTAGAAAAGATGTAAAGGTTTATGGCCTGAAGGGCAGAGAGTTTATTTTATGGTGCCTTCTGTCTGTGAAGAGGAGCAGCTACAGACAGAAAATTGGGACTTCTGCAGCTCTTAATCTGAAAAGTCTTTAAGGAGAGAAACCGGCCAGCAAACGGTGCCGCGTTGCATGACTTTACTCAGAGCCCAGAGCCAGGAAGTTGTCCCGGGTGCAGGTTCTCCTCCCCGGTGGGCACAGTGCTGGGTAATTATTTTACAGATGTCATCGTCGAACTGATCTGACAGATGTATTAGGATGCGGATGAAGTATGACTGGCGTGCAGGCGGTGTAAATCCTCTTCCTTTACAGACCATTATGTCAACTTGGATTTAGAGTTTGGAAGGAGCAGGAAGGGAATTTGGAGTAGAGCTTAACCAGTTGAAATCTGCAGATCTGGGTTTAATACTATTAAAACATGGTGGAGAATAGGACTCCGAGTCCAGTCCTGCATGTTTGAGATGCCCTTCTGCTCCGACGCACCCGGTTCAAATGAAAAAATTACCTCGTCCGCATCTGATCACGTTCGACACGAGTCCGACTTGTTAATCTACCGTAATCATGTGCGCTGAAGCCAGGAGGCATTTCAAACTGCAGGACCAGGAGGAGAAACCCTGTTTGAAGGTGATGGTTACAGTTGTTCAAATACTGCCTTAGAGTTTGCAGGTTTATACAGTTCCTTATTAGGAATATCTGATGTACAGGTGCACAGGTAGTTTATAAAATGTTTAGTGGTTTTCACACCCTCTGGAGTGAAGGTGAAACGTTTCTACTAAAAAGAAACTGTCCAGATGACCTGATTGAGAATACTACTACTGACAAGTTCCTCACGTGCAAAGTACTTCTCAGATTGGAGGAAGTTTAAGATTGCTGCACCCTGGTTCCTTAAGATTAAAAGGCTCCTCTAACTTCAAGTGGAAGAAGAAGAGTTGCAGGTTTCTAATGTTAATAAATCACCCACTTCAGTGCAGATGGACATGAAGATTGAAAATATTTACAAGTCTCGAAGTCTCTCAGCAGATGACCTTTTAGAGGCAGAAGTGTGCATCATTTGCTACGCTCAGCGTCACCACTTCAAGCAGAAACTGATGGAAGTCACAAGAGGACAGAAATCAAGTTTCATTAAATCATCTTGAGCGGATCAGAAATCATGGGCCGTACAAGAGAAAGTTTACAAATATACATTTGGACGGACAGAGACAACACCACTAAGTCTCCATTAATGGATCCATGCGACGAAATGTTGTGCTCCAAGTGTTAACTGACACGAGCCGACACCAAAAAATGCCTTCAGCTCAGTCTATCTTACAGATACTTCTCACTTTAACTTTTTTATTTTTTTAATTTAGTGTTTTTATAGTTATTTTATATTGTTTAATGTTGTGTTTTTGATGCTGTGAAGTGTCCTTGGGTGTTTTGAAAGGCGCTAACAAATAAAATGCATTATTATTATTATTATTATACCTAGACAAGAGTGTGGTAGTATCAGAGATCTCCCAAACATGTACTTCAAGAGCTACACTTCTCTTAGCATTACTTACAGGGCTTGACGAAAACAACTTTAACTTTTCTCATCTTCTTTGTCTAAAACTCTGGCATGAAAAGGCAGCGGGCGATACACATTCCTTCAGAGTAGGCTTTTATTTTGTAATGTCATCCTAGTTAAATCCTAAAATCCTCAATGAGGAAGGAAGCAGTTTTATTGTGACTCCAGGTGTGTATCTGACTCTCCTCAGAGTTCCTCCTTATCACCTTTTGGGCAGCTTTTCTCTGCAGAAAACTTTGCTGTAGGAGTTTAGGCCGTGCGCTTCCTGAGGCCCCCGGGCCGAGCCGGTCCTGAGCAGGTGTTTGTGTGACTGTGACAGCCCCGTCCATATTTAGTAAAGCTCTGTGAGGACACTGCACAGTCACTCTGCCTTCACCGCTGATTATTTTGGTGCCAAAGACTTTCCAGGCACAGAAAAAAAAAAAAAAAAAGCAGCTGCAGCCGAGCGCCTCGGGCGAAACACAGCAGCTATTTTGGTGTTCAACCTGTAACTGAATCTGAGGCTGGAATTAATTGGAGGAATTTGGTCAGTTGGATGAAAAGATGTTTGTAAAAGTGCTGTGTAAGTGTTGAAACCTGCACGTTCTCCCAGAAGAGGGTTAATAAACGCCCTTGGTGGAAGACAACGACGCAGACAGCGATTAGCAGACGAAGGCAACGTGCAGGCAGCTATTATGAATCAGAAGATGGCTGCTCCAGGCGGCGCCTGCATCCGAGCGGCGAACATGATACTGACGACAGACTATTTGTGGACTCATAAAGGAAGTTGGACAGGATTTATCTCTGGTGGATGGAGCGCTTCTCTGTCTCAAAAGATTTAAAATTCCCTATTTATTTTTTTTACAGCTTCAGGTTTATGTCAGACAAAGAAATACAACACGATGCCACAAGACGCATTGAAAATTAGCAATATGTACTATGACATGTTAAATTCAAAAAAGTTCAAGACAAAAACAACTGGACTTTATTTGTAACAGAAGACGTTTCGCTTCTGTTACAAATAAAGTCCAGTTGTTTTTGTCTTGAACCTTTTTGAATTTACCATGTCCTGGATGACAGTGTACTGCGACATGTTGCACTGAAGGCTCACGTATACTTTGCAACACAGAAAGAACTCTGTTCTCACTGACGTAGTTCTATGACATCAATGTTATTTTGATCTTACAGATGCTGTGAGAACCCGTTCTGTACACAACCTGCTGACATTATTCATTCTACAATTGGTCAGAACTTTTAATGCAGAAAAGCAGCTAAACTTCACACCCAGTTCACTTCGACTGCTCTGCTGAGGAGCAGCTAGCCAAGGTTCTTAGAAAACACTGTCATGTTTGAAACTGTTCCAGCAAAACAAAGAACTCGTGGAGATAGTACAATTTTTGTTCGATTTTAGGAGAGTCTTATCGGTAGTTCTGTGCTACAGTTTCTCTTTGAGTATAAAATGTCCATGTAGTGTTTCCCCTACATGATATGCCTTGGGAGGGCAATCATCTCTTGTGATTTTTTTGTAGACGGGGTTGGGGACAAAGAGAAACATCTTTGTTGTGTGCTGTTTGTACCGTCAGGTTTTGAGCAGGGTTGATGGAGATGGTGGAGACCGAGAAACGTCTGTGCTGTGCGCTGTTTGTATGAACAGTTTCCGAGTGTGGGGGTGGGGGGGCTCAGTGTGAGGGAAATGGACGGCTAGTTTTTTAGCTAGCTTGTCAGTATTGCGCGCCGCTATGGTGGATGGAGATGAGAGAAACGTCTGTGTGTCTGTATAGCACTCCGCTAGCTTAGCGCTACGTTAGTCCCACCAGTTGGGGTCGGTTCGGTAGGCGGGGCGCTTGGTTCTGTTGACAGGGCGGGGTGCCCTGCTTGTATAGTGGTAAGGGAATCACTGCCATGCGTGAAAGAATGTCTCACAACGTCAGCGAGGTCAAATGTCTTACATCTTGAGAAGTATAGCAGCCTTCAGAGCGCATGTCGTGAACGACTCGCAGCTACAACCACACCAGACCAGTTATCATTTAGCTGTGGCAGTCATCTTGAACCTGGATGACTCCAAAAGCCACCAGTAATCAGTTGTTGATGTTAAACCATTTTTCTTTTCAATTTCTGTTCAACTAATACAGTATGTTACACAAACATGAGCACATTTAATGACTTTACGATCAGATCAGAAGAGATTCAGGCTCTGCACTTATTTTTAGTGTGGTTTATTTCAAAGACACCAAGTCACCTGGGCAAACAACAAAACTGATAAGACATCTTAAAGATGGAGCCAATGGCAAAGCTGCTTATCTGTGGTATTCAGGTATGTTGTTCCCGTCCTCTGAGAACCCGAATGTGAACTCCAGATAGAGGCTGCTGACTTAAGCAAAAAAAAAAAAAAACATATTTTAATAATGAATAAAAAAAAATTCAAATAAAACCTCACGGGAATGAAACAAAGGCTGGCAGAGAAGCAAAACAGACAAAAGGCAGCTGCAGAGTTGGAGCTGGTGAAGATTTATTCTGAAGACAAAACAGAGGCAGGAAGTGTATCAACAAGAGTAAACGTGTAAGAAACACCTTTCAGGTCAAAGAGTTCGTCTAAGATCAACTTTCTGTGTTAAAAAAAAAAACTGTTTCTGCTTTTTTTGGTCAAATCTGGAAGGTAGGTTAGCTGCTGTGAACTTCTTGAACAAGGTTGACTCCAAACTGTGAAAATAAACTGATTAAACTTTACCACTTCATGGAAAGGTAACAAAGGCCAGTGAACAAAACAGTCAAATTTAAATCTGACAAGAAAAATAACCTTTAAACAAAAACAGTAAATGAATCCTCAAATGAAGCCAAGTGTGATGATCAATCTATTGCTTGTACTGACGGACCTCAAGCTGTTCTTTTATTTAATGTGTTTGAAAGGACTAGACACCATCTACAGGAAGGGCGGAGCCACCTGCACTTCTCGGGGAGTCTGAGGTCCTTCAGCATCTGTAGGCAGCTGCTGCAGACGTTTTACCAGCCTGTGGTGTCCCATGTCCTCTGCTGGGGAGACAGCAGCTTGAAGGAGGACATGGACATACCAGTGAGGAGGGTTGGCTCTGCAGTGGACACAGACTCCAGTGGCAGTGGCAGAAAAATACTCTCTGTACTGAACTCCACTCTGCCCTTCATCTTTAGTCCGGCTGGTTGGCAGCTGGAATGGTGGGTTAGGCTTATTTATTTCTTTATTTATGTTGGAAGGTGGGCGTCTTTTGAAGGTGATCTGTGTGGTGAGTCCATGTCATGTCTGTAGCTGCTGCTGGATATTTCAGATTTCTTGGGAATAATAAAGTATCTACATATCCATCCATCCATCCATCCATCCATCTGTCTGTCTAACCATCAGTCTGTCTGTTCATTCATTAATATATTGATTCATCCATCCATCTATAAGTCCAACCATCAATCTATCTGTTCAATCTGTAAAAGCTAAGTCTGGTCCTCTGGACATTCAAAAAACAAAACAAAAAAGTAGAAACGTTTTGTCTTTCTTTACTGCTACAGTAAAAATATTTTTTACACAAATAAATAAATAAATTTAGTTTGTGAAGTTTGTGTTTGATCTTTGAAGCTTTGACCTCCTCGTTGTTTTCTCCCCTCTTTTACATAATTTCTCTGTGTGTGATTTTTAATTTATTATAAGTTCTGCCTGTTAAATTTTTGAACCAATTCGAGGATATATGTGTGAAAATGATTCTTGTATTGATTTTCTGAGGCTGACGAGGAGTTTCTGACCTCGTTTGTGGATTGTTGGGGCAACAACACAGTCAACTCCCCCAGCTAATTATTTACATATTTCACATAACTTCTGCTGCTGTGCCTCCAGGAGCATAGTTTTACAAAGCTTCACCTGGGGGGGCGAAGTCTCTGTTTGTGTGGCTCGATGACACGAGAAATGACCGTTTTCTTCCTGTCGGTCCTCCTGAGTGAGACGTCTGTGTTTTGACAGGCTGTGGACAGAACCGTGGATTATACAGGAAGAGGAGCTCGTCTCGCCGTGTCCTGAACCGCCGTTCAACCTTTGAACAATCGCCGCTTCGCTGACAGGTGGAAAGAAGACGTGACTGGATTGTGCACGCACGGATGTTACAAAAAAAATGATCCGTATAAAACCTTCAACTTGAAGCTTTTGAAGCGACTGCTGACCACTCTCCTCGGCTCTGTGCATACTGACGACCTATTTTAAGCAAATTAGCAAAGCGTTTGAGTTTATTTGATTTCTTCGCTCACTGTCAGAATGTTCCACTGAGTCTAGATACGTATTATCATCCTTCATTAGGAGTCTGGTCACAGATCCAGCTGCAATGTCACAGATAAGAGACAAACTTGTGTGTCCACCCCAAACCTGACAAAAACTGAAGGCCAAGCATCGCCTGAAGGAAAGCATGTCACCTTTGACTGACTTTCAAACCAAGCACTGTGGTAACATCTCTGGGTGGTGCTTAGCTCGCACAGTACAGCTCTTCTGTATGATTTTAATGCAAAGAACTGTCTTAAAAACAATTGTAGACTTGAAATTACCAGATTTAAGTTTAGTGGAAGATAATTATGTTAAATGTTTTCAAAAGTTGGCAAAAATGCTAATCAGCTAAATGGGAAATTGGTTCTGTAATTAGTGGAACTGTGGCCACCACTGCATCCATCCTAAAGACTGAACCTCCAAACTGTGCACGTAGTGTGTGCAGTTCAGTGCAATAAGGAAAGTACAGATCTCTGTACTGCAGAAACTAAATAACGTCTCCACAGACAGTTTACCTACATCTCAAGGATAAGGGACACTGCTGAGGACCAAAATGCTCATATTTTAAACAGAGAAGACAGATGTTTGAGTGTGTGTGTGTGTGTGTGTGTGTGGGGGGGGGGGGGGGGGGGGTTTTTTTGAAAAAAGAAAAA
>JARVLU010001462.1:4044333-4056856 GCA_031762415.1 Simpsonichthys santanae
GCACAGCCACCCACACACACACACACACACCACACACACATCAGTGGCAGATGCAAAGCAAAAGCAGCAAACGCAAATTTCAGCCCTGAGCCACCTGCTGTTGCCATGGCGCGTTGCCACATTGCGTTGCCACGGCGATAACATATTTTTCCTGCACTAACAGCCTGTCTGTTTTCCCTGCCACCCCCCACATCCCCCCACCCCATCTCATTCTCTCCTCTTTCTCAAATGGCTTTGCGGCGGCAGTGGCGACAGCGCCCGACTTAAACTATATACGTTGCCATGGCGGCGCTTTCCCGTTGCCAAGGCCACCCTGTGCATTAAACGTGGCGGGAGAGGCGAGGAGGGGTGCACCCAATCCCCCCTGCCCTCCTCCGCACACACTTCTCCTTGAAGAGAAGGGAAAACAGGGAGAAGAGGAGGAAAAGAGCGCTCCTCCCCAGTCCCCTTGAGACACCCTCCTTCCAACCATTCTCCTCCTCCTTCCTCCTCTCATCCAGATGCTGATGGGGTGTGAAGGAATGCACCGTGGAGCTGACCTCCTCTCCTGCTCTGCACACACACTCTGAAAACACATGCATGGAATACAGACATCCAGATGTGAACACCTGGCTGCACACTCCTGGCACAGAGACGCAGCTACTACAGATCACGAAAAGGCAGGAGGAGGTGTGAGCAACCAAAAGGAGGAGGATGGAGAAGCTCTTCTCCTCCACCCGGCGGCCCCTCAGCCACTTCCTTCCCGTCTCCATCGTTCTCTGCATCGTACCGCAGCAGACAGTCCTTGACCTTAACATAATAGACCCGCTGCGCAACCACTCACACTCATTAAACTTCATAGAGGAGGTTCTTGAGCGCGAGCGCTCTCCAGGAGAGATATCATGTCGTATTGATTGGACTCGAGCTCCGGCACACGCCGAGACAGACGTCGTCTTCGAAACATTTGAGGTCCAGGAAACGATCTAACGAACCTAAAGCCCGTTTACTGTACGAGCATACGTGTTGCTGCTCCTTTTGTCAGGATGATGAACTGATCTCAGCTAAAAGCAAACGTTTAGAGCTTGAGGGGAGATTTCCTCTGATTTAATATCTAATCTAAAAAAAAAAAAAGGCCTCAGTTAATGCTTCTGTCCTGCCTGTGGAAAGGTAATATGAATTACCCCTAAAGCAGCAGTTCAAATCTTTTGAAGTGGGTCCTGTGGAAAGTTATGAATATTTAATATCCCACCAGCTGTTCACCAACTAGCAACCAGCAGTCGCAGCTCAGGAAGGAACTGGCAATTTGTGTCGCTTGTCAATTTGGTCAGAATAAAGGTTGTTCAAAATGCTGTCAACAACAGGTAAGATCATTATTGTTCTGAACCTTTCAATAGAACCTCACTTTCAAACACGTGTACTGTCATTTTAGCCCTGTGAACTCAACTTTCTCTGAGCTTTAGTAGCAAAACAACCTAAAATTGAGTTTGAGTCGTCGTTTTTTCTGGACAGGAAGTATTAAACTTTTATGATTTTGGTGAAATATATTTAAGTGGGTACTGTCGAGAAGAGGTAGCGCAGGTGCAACCAGGGGCAATGATGTAGCCAGGGGGTGGCCAATGGTGGGCTTGCCCCCCCCCCCCCATAGATTAATTTTCAGTCACCACACGAGCCAAGCTGATCATTTGAGGAAACTATATTTTAGATCAGCATAAAAACTAGAAAACATAGAGTCCTAAAATGATACAGGTGACAGTGTTTCCCCTAGATCAGTTCCCTTGGCAGTGTGCTCTTTGTACTTTTTTTTTTCCATGTCACAGTCATGTCTGTGTTGTCCTCCTGCTAGCTTAGAACTATGTTGCTCCAGATTTTATTGACAGGCGAGTGGGGGAGCAGAGTGGAGCAGCACGCTTGTATTTCTCCCCGCAATGCCTCAGTACCAACAGTTGGTCAGTATTGACGGCAGGGGAAACACTGGGTGACACTAGGCCTGTCACGATAACAAATTTTGCTGGGCAATTAATTGACTCAGAAATTATTGCGATAAACAATAATATTGTTTGAAATTTGACAATAATTAATAATTATTGTCAAATTTAAGAACTGTTGGTGAATTTGTTTTGGGTGTAGTATCTTTTTTCGACCACCGGATGGCAGTATAAGACTGTTTGAACCAAAGGATGGATAGTGAGGGAGCGAGCAGCGTGTCTCTTTAAGAAAAATGAGAGGGAGGCACCTTGACATGACATGGGCTGTCTCTCTTTGGTTCTCAACATGGTGGATGCTCGGTGTGGTTTGAGCTCTGTGAATTTTGGAGCTTCGACAAGGAGGATTTTCCCAAGGTCGGCCTGTTAGCTTAGCTTCTCAGCTTAGCTGCTTTTAACGATCAGAAACATGATTTTGGACAGTTAAAATAGATTGTAAAGAGAAAAGAGAAAGGGAGGTGTCAGTGAAGAGCACCGGGGTTGAGCTTTTGTCATCCAGTGTCTTCAGTAGAAAGAGAGAGACATGAAGAAACTATAAAGGCAATATATGAAAAGGAGGTCGATAATTTTCATTTATCATGCGATCAAGTGATTTATTGTTTAGTGCGACAGGCATAATGATTACTTGTCATCTTGAATTAAATTTACTCCATAAGTTAATAGATTGTAGAGGCAAGTCCAATACTTTCATTAAAATCTGTTCAGTGGTTTATGAGATATTCTGCTAGAAAACTGGCAAACAAACGCAGAGACACAAGCGTCAACAAGATGGCCGATGGTTCATAACTGTGGGCGATTATAGTAAATGTAAATCAAGGCTATATATATATCACAAGTGAAAAGTCTTTATTTTTCTAGAATAGATTGTTGTTTTCTGTTATTTCTGAGGAAAAAACACATGACCTGAACTTGTGGAAATCTTGTTATTCACATGTCGAACATGTTAATTTAACGTAAAACGCATCAAGTTTCTCGTGAATTTGGAACAAAAAATTTGTCAACGTTACATGAGGAAAACTACCGGTGTAAGGATTTTAAATTACCACTTGAAACACGTTTTGCGCTCTACGTGAGCGATTTTGGGACATTTTTGTTTTTGTTTGTTTTTTTCACTCAAAGCAGTCTGCTGGCTCTTTAGATGAATAACGTTATTAACAGACTTTTTATGTACGTGAATGTTTCTGTTCAGTGCCCTAAGATGACTTCTGTTGTGACTTGGTGCTTTATAAATAAACTGAATTGAATTGTTTTGTTTGTTTGTTTACAGCTGCACTGGTGCTTTGCCACTACTGCCCAGCCTGTCCAAAACAAAAGAAAACAGAAAAACCCGAAGAGTCTCTTGGATCTGTTTCTACTAGCATATTTTATTTTGAAAGGACTATAAAGTGGAAACAACAGGTGAGTTCAGCTTTACTGCCAGATTATGCACCTCAACTCACATCATTGTTGACCCACTGGCCCATTAAAAACTGAAAGAATATAAAGATTAGCAGCAGCACACTTCTCTGTGCCTGAAACCATTCAAGGGTTTTTCAGCTGCAGGGCATGGGATGAACAGAAAATTCAAAGAATTACCAAAAAATTCAAAACCTGTTTTTGCTTATAAAAAAAATGTATATTCCTAGTCACACAGTTTGCCACATGAAATCGCATGTAACTGTAAATGTATGTTTTGTTTTGTTTTTTCTGGCTGAGCTTAAAAAAAAGATACAATTTCAAATTTCTTTACCAGATTATGTCTCTTTTTTTTTTTTTTTTTTTTTTTTTTTTTTTTTTTTTTTTTTTTTTTGAGAAAAACTTGAAACCTGATCTATAATTACATTTCTTTCAGTATTAAGATGTTGCTGGAGATAAAAAGATGTTTATTTGGAAATCAAGCTTCCTCTGCATGTTCCATTTGAACGTGAGTTTGAACCGTCTGTGTCAGATGTTAAAGATGAAGGAAAGTTCATCTTTGCAGCTCTGCTGAGTGGAAATACAAGACTGTGACTGTGAATTATTCATGGTTCTCTCCAGTCAGAAGTTTGTAAAGCTGACAAAGTACAGAAAGTTTTTTTCATTTTTATGTTGTCTAATCACGCCCGACTCAAACTGCCCATAATTTCAGCTGCACAAGCCACAAGTCTGTTTCTGTTCATGATAATTCAATTAACCCCCTTTAAGGCATGTGTTGAATTAGCTTTTAAGGAGTTTAGACAGGTTATTTATGATGGTTTCAGAACTTTAATTACACACTACTGGTTCCAAGCACTGAGGAGAAACAAAACACCTGAGGACAGGAAGTTCTGGAGCAGAATAGCCTCTGATGAGTTAGTTCTGACTCAGAGGCGGCAGCTTCTCCGGTAAATGAGCTTTAAGAGGTCGGGGCAGACGTACCCTCCCTGCCCGCCGGCGGCTGATGTGGATAGGACAGTAATTTGTGCCGAGGCGCCCGTGAGGACTCAGCCTCACACAAAAAGACGCAGTAACAAGACCAAAGAGTGCCTTCAGTCCTGAAGCTGCGTCAGCACTAACACAAGCTTGTTTGAAGAGATTGTTGCATATAAATGAGCAACTAAAAATAAAGTTTTAGAAATAATTTGTTACAGATATTCCAATGAGCTAACTGGTAAAGTAAGATAAACCGATGGCTGTATACACTTCTGATCAAGCTAGTTTATTGCCATATTGTTGTTGCCTGTGTCCGTGTTTGTTTGTTAGCAAAATATTTCACAGACCAGTTGATGGAACTCTCACAGTAATCACTGGAGTCGACCCAGTTAACCTGCTGCAGATAATCAACCTTAGCAAAGACAAAAGTGGGAACAACTCAGTCAGATGTCCAGACAATGAGCTAAATGTTAGTGTGGTGGTGGCTGAGTGTCCGGATCCGTGGATTTTTAATGTTCGTTTAGTTCTTTGTTACATTTGGTTCAGTTTGTTCTTTTGTTCTCTTTTCTCTGTTTCTCCCGTGTGTCATTCACATTCCCTCATCTCTCGTCTGCTCCCTGTACTCATTAGTCTCAGCTGCCTCCACTCGTCTCATCACTCCCTGCCTTTTTTAACACCATTTTCAGACGGTCTTAGTGTTTTCTTTACGAGTCCTTGTTCGTCTGATCCCTGCGTGCTTCCTCGTGGTTCTCAGTTTCCTTTTTGTTTCTTTGCCATGTTATTAGCCTTTTTATTATTTTGTTTTTTTTTTTTTAATCCAGTTTTGTGCATTTTATTCTAGTGTTTCAGTCTGCGTGCTTGGATCCTAATTACCAAATCCCAACATTGAGAGGTTTTTAAAAGATTTACTGTACAAAGTTGCAAGACAAATGTCATTTAGGAACATACAGTAGAGGTCTGATCTTTGCACGTTTAATCTAGGTGGATAAACTTCAATAATAATATATTGAACCTAAACATGCAGTGAAATTGTTTCCTGTTCGCAATGCAATAATCTATTAGTGACCACAGTCATGAGAAAGAAATAACCTTGTCATAAACCTATTTTTAAGTGCGGTAAATGTTTTATGAAAGCAGAGACGAGTGATAAAGTCACGAACATCAGTCACGTCCGATTAAAACGTTGTTTGTTTGTGTTGATGAAGGACAAACCGTTGTTTTCTTGTGAGATTCTGAGCGTTTGTTGAACAGCTGCGCGCGTCTTTGTTCTGATTTTGTTAGATTTGGCCGATCGCTGACAGCTGGTTGCAGGTGAGACGCAGCTGTTTGCACAAAGCTCACATCCTGTTAGGTGCGTGCAGACAAACAACCTCCTTTTGAATCACCTGAAGTCCGTCTGGAGTTTTCTGCTCTGAGTGAAAAAATTCAAGAAAGCAAATCGCAGTTTGACAAGATGTGGTCATTTCTTACAAACTGAATCAGGAAAAAGACAGTACAGGTCTACAGGAATGTAAATCGCCGCCACCTTTCCTGCAACAGTTTTAGATTAAAATAATTTTATAATTAGAAATTATGAAGCTGTTACTGTTTCGGTCAAACTTTGTAAATAACACAATATTGATATTGAGGATAAGAAACAACTCGGGCCTGGTCAGGCTCTGTGTCTTTCTGTCGTTTGAGTTTTATTATTGGATTTGTTTTTGTTTCTTTTGATTTTTTCAGGTCAGTAGCACCGTTGGTCTTCTGCCACAGTCCGGGGAACTCCTCCGTGGTACCCTATTTATGATTTATTTTCTTGCTGCATCGTCAGCGTTTTGTTTTCAGTTTTAAATAAATTATGTTTCTTCTTCAGCTTCTTGTGTTTGCATTCTGGGTTCGACCCTCCTGCATCTGAACAAGTAGATTACCTAAACATTAATAAGTCGTGGCATTTCTGCAGCTCAAGTTACTAAAGTTTTGTTCCCAAACTGCAGAGAAATCTATTTTACGTCTCCCCGCAGAAGTTATGTTTACAGCTGCAGCAGCATCAATCCAACCCTCAGCTGCAAAGTCATAAAACAATCATTTCCTCTTCAGGAAGGAAGCAAACAGTCGTGTCTGACAATCGTTTGGTCCAAACTTGCTGTATGAAGGAGCTGCAGGCACTTCATAATCAAAATGGAACAACAGATGGTGTGAGATCAACTTATTGAGCATGAGCGTGATATTTTCATCCTGCAGAATACTGCAAGCCAAACAGGTCCATCCCGCTCAATATTTCATAATAATATAAGTCCTGAGCTGCCAAAGGAGGTGCTCAGCGATCAATGCTCGGCTTGAATAATACTTTGACGCTTCTCATAAGTCCTCCTGGAATCAACTATCAATACCTGATCAATACCTTATTAAGCTGGATCAGACAAATGGCTGGGATGAGGTCACAAACTCCAGGAACAGTAGAGTGCATCTGGGTTCAAGGCTAATTTTAAAGAAAACAGAGAGAGAAAGTCTTTTTTTACGTGTCGAATTAACATGTCATTTTTTTAAATTCCAAAAATAGTCAAAATATCTAATTTATGATCAAATGAAGTGTGAGGGACAATATTAAATTGAAGTCAAGATAATTTAGATTAAAACTTCATAAGAGTTGAAGTCAGTTAAGAAGTTAGTTTTGATAACCTCATTTCTTCAGAGACAGAGTGTACATGATCACCCCTCCTGTTGTAAAGAAACATAACCGAGGCTGCTGAAAGTTTCTCCGACCTTTAACTGTTGTAATTAAAACAACATGACTGTTTTACTAATTTATTTTCTACCACTTTTGTTTTATTGCATCATTGGAACAATTACAAAATTAGAAAAAAAAAAAAGTTTCATTTATAATTCAACAAACCAGTATTAAATTCTTACACTGACAAAGTTTGAACCTCACATTTTCAGATTTGGAGTTTATTTTTTTTAACCATTGGGCAGTTTTTGTTGTTTTTTGCAAAAAGAATGTGGATTATAATAATATTATATTATTATATATACTGTATATTATAATATAATATTATTGTTGTCTGTGGCAGCAGGGAGCACTGACAGCTCCTGGACTATGTCTCTCCCTGACCTTTCACCTCATCACTGCCTCACTAATCATCCCAATTTACCACCGGTTTGACCAAACAGCCACTCTTTCTCTGCTCGGGCAGCTTTGGGCCATCGTTACATCATCTAAATCTGACAGCGAACGCATTACTGCTCCATGAGGAGGCCCCTGAAAAGAAAACATGTGTCCTCCTTGCTCTCCTCTTTCTGTCGGTGGCTGCACTCAATAAAAGGTCCAACTCTGACGAACTGTGACAATGAAGGCCTTTATGGGGGGTCACCAGGTCCAGCTTTCTAATGCGAGGAGGACATTTTACAGCCCTGGTCTGAGAACAACTAAAGAGCCTCATAAGACCTTGGAGCAAAGTGCACACCCATCTAACTTCCTGTGAAGGAACCTGTCATCAGCATTTAAAATATGACACAGTACCAAATATTTATTTGATATTTATCTACTTGCTAAAATTAAATCTTGTTGCCAAATCAACTGTGCAGTAAAACAAGTGATAACGCCGACGTCCCTCATCGCTGAGGGATTTGAATAATAAATGCTTGTAGTTTTTGGAGACGAGTGTTTTACTGAACCGGTGTTGAACAGGAAATACAAGTAAATGTTTTTTTTGAGCAAGATATTCAAGCGTATAGGTGTTGCACTGTGCATAAGAACAGAAGTAGGGTTTTATTATTTGTTTGTCCGAGGTGGCGCAGAATGAAGGATCCTGGCGAGTGCAGGGAGCAATTTTATCCATGACCAGGAGCAAAGGTGGAGCCAGGGGGTGGTTAATGGTGGCTAAGCCCACTGAAGACTGGCTTTAAGCACCATAGAATAAATTTGAGGAAAGATTTGAAGAATGTAAAAAAATTGAGTACCGTATACTTTTAAGCAATATAAAAACTAGAAATCATTGTGTCCTCAAATGATTGGGGAGGCCATTTACACACACACGCACACACACACTAATATAGCCTACAAGGTGAAGGCCACTTCAAGTCTGTGTTGAGGATGACTCTCTGCTACTCCCACCTCAGGTTTTAGGTCAGTATCTGTAAAACGGTGTGCGTTAAAGCCATTTCTGTTAGTTAAGGTCAATTCGCTGGGGCAGCCATCAAGAACTGGGTTGACTCCAAACAACGAGTTGAGGATTACATTTTGAGTTTCATTAAAATTGGTTAAATATTCTTTTATATATTTATTTTGATAACAAACACACATCAATAACACGATCTCCTGCATTCGCCTCTTGATCGTGTGCAATATTAAAGAGCAATTTAGCAGAGACATTTTTTTTGTTGAAGCTGAACAACTCTAAAGCGCTTGTTAAGAAGTTTGAGCGCACAGTGCGTTCCCAAAATGTTCTGGAAATGATTCCCTTCACAGCCACAGGTCAGATCTGGTACGACAGTAAACTACGGTAGTACTACAGCTTCAACAACTGCACCTACTCACTTCTTTTGATGTTGATGAACAAAACAAAAATCAATCAGACACTTTTAAGTAAACCTATTTTCCCAGTTTCTGCATGGCTGCACGGAGAAAACAGGCGTGTTAGACGCTGTCAAACATGTAGCCACGCACAATTTGTGAGCCCCAGAAATAATGGTCTGCACACAAAGCTGTCACTTCTTCGCTGGTAGATGGTATTCAAAGTCAGCGTGAGGACACTGCTGCAGCTCTGCTCTTCATTAGTACAAGAACCAGCCGGTGAACTCTTACACAGACTATTAAGACCGGATCAATGTCTTTCTGGCATTGATTGGAGCTTTTCCACTGATGCATCAGAGGAAGAGACAAAGAGAACAAGCTCAGAGTCTTAACTCCCTTTGGCCTACGTAACCTTGGACTGTCACTCTTTTGTTTTGCTCCTGAAAACAGATGCAGCTCCTTCTCACCAGAAGTGTTACAGTTTCCTGGGCTCAACCTGCGTGCTTCACCCCCACACATGCCAGAGAGATGAATGGTTCGCTCCACTAATGACAGATAACGAGAAACCCAGCCTCTCGTCTCTATCGCCGAGCCGTGCCCCTCACCATGTTTTTACTGCCTTACAAATTACAGTCTTTGGCTGCGGCGGCAAACCGGTCCAGATGTTGCGCGGTGAGGACACCTGGCCTTGTATCACTGCTGCCGCTCTTTGAGCACTAATTGCAGCGCTGTGAGAGTAAGTAGATGGTTACGAAGCATCTCTCCTGAGGCAAAGTATCCAAAGGTACAACTTAAAGTCCTCCTAATGTGTGACCTGTGTTGTTTGAGCCCTGATTATTGTCTCTTTACAGCCTTTTATGTGTCGAAGCTGCTCAAAGTAACATCTGGACTGAGAAGAGTCTTTTCATCGGCCCACTGTGGTGCTTCAGCTGTTTGTGACTTCATTAGTTTTAACAAAGGTTGGGTCTCTCACTGGACTGCGATGCAAGCTGGTGACTCAGAGCTGCGAGAACATGCACAAGTTTCAGTTGCAGTCTCAGGTGTGGGCGTGATTTAAATGGCCGTTTTCTGTATTTTTATCATTTTTATTTTTTTTTGTTTGTTTTAAATCACAGCCCATCCCACCTCCGCTCCCTTTGTGCCCACCCTGGCAGACAGTTTCTGACAACATAGAATGAAGACAGGCAGACTTGGACCAAGTTTTTTTTTTTAGTGGTTATAATCTATCATGCGACCTTGACATTCAGGGCTGTAGCCTCCGGTGTTTTGTTGCCATAAACGTGGTATCTAACTGGGCTGTGACGAGCTGCCTTCACGAGGGAGTCTCCAAAATGTCTTGCACTTTTGCGGGGGTCTCAGAGGGTCTTGTGTCTTGACTATTCAGCATGTTCAAACATAGTCACGGTCATCACAGGCATTTCAAACCTTTCTCAGTTTTGTTGCATCCCCAGACCATCTAAAGCTGCTGAAACATCTGCAGTTTTTCTCTGACTGAAAAACATCCGAGGCAAATGTTCAGGTCCAACCGCAACGAAACGTAAAGATTGGAAAATATGTCCAAATCTGCCTATTTATAGTTCAAAAGTGCATTCCAGTGGGAGGCATGGTGGTGCATTTGGTAGAGCTGCCGCCTCTCAGCGAGAAGGTCGCCAGTTCAAATCCCAGCCCGGGACCTTACTGGGTGTTCTCTTCGTGCATGCGTGGGTTTTCTTTGGGTACTCCAGTTTCCTCCCACAGACCAACAACATGCATGTTAGACTGATGGTGACTCTAAATTGTCCCTAGGTGAGAATGAGAGAGTGAATGGTTGTTTGTCTTGTTGGTCTCTATGTGTCCCTGAGATGGACTGGAGACCTGTCCAGGGTGTCCCCTGCCTGGAAGGAAGAAGTGGGTAAAAGATAATGGATGGATGCATGGATGGCTGGATGGATGGAAGTGTATTCCAGTAGATTACTTGAATGGGAAGTAGTGCTTTTTATCACTTTTTTATTTATCATTTCAATTTTGTTTTGTGCTCCAAATGATCATAAAAACAGTGTAAGCAACAAAAAAATGATTATCATTCATTCATTCAACCTTTATTTATACAGGTCATGTGTAAGCTGAGAACGCCAAAGCCGTATTTTGACGCTTACATGGAAGCTTTCCAAAAGATAAAAAAAACATTTGGGGCAAAAACCCAGATTGCACTGGTGTAAAAACCTCAGCAATGATAAATCTGTCCGTTTTCATTTCTAAAGTGTACTCCAGCTGATTAAATCATAAACCTGTTCAAAGCAGGCCGAGGTGGTACGATGTGGGTGGAGGTGAGCACAAATAATGTGCACAACCAAGAATATGATTCTGCAAGCTGTGCAAATAGAAATAAGTCATTTCATAGTTTCAAACTATAGCAGCTCAAAAATGAGCAAATCAGTGAGACTCCAACTAAATATTTGACTTTTCACTGATGATTTAGTACCAAAAAATGGAAGCTACCTAAACAAATACAAAAGTACTTTTGTAGATGATGAAGGATGATGGTCCTAAAACAAAGTATTTGTTATCGTTGAGCACAGACTTTTTTCATTTGTGTCGAAAACACTCTGTGGATCACAGCAAGACAAAGAAAGCAACATGACGGAAGCACAAACAGCTGGTTATTGCCGCTCCAAAGGTTAACAAATGACTCAAAAATATTGCCACATTAAGGGAGCCCCTTAAGTGACAGAAAAACTAACTGGTTTGTGGGAAATATTGTTGTTTTAAGGTGCCAGCAATCCTAAATGATCTTGACCCCTCTCGGATGAGGCATTGGTTCATTAATCTGGCCAGAATTTTTAATTTTTCCAAACTGAACAATCTACAACACTTGAAAACATCTGAGCTGTAACTTTAAGGCCAGTTTCATTAGGTTGGAGCGTACAGACTTTAAAGAGATGCAGATTCAGGTTAAAACCTGGAACAATTCAGCGTTTCGGACTTTGTGAAGTCTCTTCCTGCACAACACGACTCCTGTAGGTCCCCTTCAGTCTTCATTTAACGTGGATAAAAGACTGAAGTTGCCCCCATCTGTTTGCACCAAGAAATGCTACCTGTAAGCTGCAATCAGGGATAAACTGTTCAGTTTTTATTTTTAGAATATTATTCTAAAGATTATTATTGAAAACTGATGTATTAGAAGTCAGATCTTATTCAAAACACTTAATTTTCCAGCTGCAATATACCTCATTGAGACAAAACATCAGCCAGGCTTTGTTAGACATCATTTGCAGAATAAAATAAAATCAAAAAGTGAGGATCCATCCAGAGTTCATTTAATAAAACTGCAGTTCCACGCTGATGTTAACACAATGAGCTGTAGGCATCATGTAACTCTAATAAACACAACAACACATTTATTTATATCAGATCATCTGATGGAGGACAACACAAACCCTTGTGAAAGTCCCTCGCTTGTTCAAATGAAGCTACAGTCCCAAGGTTTACCAATCCAATCCAAGTTTATTAATAAAGCAGTTAAATTCAACCGTTCAGAACCAAAGTGCTGTAACAAACAATAAAAAAGGACATAACAGCCGTCACACACCATAAAAATAAAAATATGACAGACAAAAGTCATAAAACATGAAGAACAGAACAATAAAAATATAAATAAAAACATGATTAGTAGTTTCAAATCAAGCAAAATCTCATATGAAGTCAAAAGCTGAGGTGTTTA
>JARVLU010001462.1:4062268-4094013 GCA_031762415.1 Simpsonichthys santanae
CTCTTCATCCGAGGAGCTTTCTCAATTCAAAGAGCAGAGAGTGTGGGGTTCAGGTTTTAAAGGCTGAGATAAGACACACACATGCCCATATAGATTGACAAATCACACCTCACACATTAACAGTAGGAGTTTCTTAAGGTTGATTTTGTATTGAGTGTTTTTTGATTTTATCATGTTCTGGATGACTGAGAATCTTCACCAGCATAATGATGGATAATTTATCCACATTGAATAAATAAGTGAAATCAAATCACAAAACACTCACCGTCCTCTGCCAAGGTTTCTATAAATGCCATGGCCGAGTCATGAAAGTCATAAAGTCAGGCATTTCTACAGGCTGAATTTATAAATAAAATACAAAACTAAAAGCAAAGTTGTGAAGTTCAATTTCCATGACCTGACTCACAACATACAACTCCTACGTGAAGTTTCAAACAAGAGAATTTCTGTCAAATTTACCAACAAGTAATGAAAAACAAAAATGCAACATTTTATCTTCCTCTTCCGTTAGGAGTGAGAACAAGAAACCGACAAACGTCTGCCTCCTGGCTGACTGTAATCTTTAGATTAAGGCGGGCAGAGAGCCAAGGAATCTGTGGAAAAAACTACAACCCTACCCTCCTGTGTGGTCGGCAGACGTGAGAACCAGCTTTTGTTTTCTGCTGAGGGAAGCAACAGCAGAAAGGTATAAGGAGGGGAAATGAAGTCATTGTGAGGCTGGGCCTGCTACGGCTTTCCAACATCTTACCCCCAGGCGAACATCCATCTCCACCTGTCATCGTCAGCTTATCTTAGGGGCCAACAATCCCACCGGGGCCCCTTTTTAGAAAGAAGTTAACAGTGCAGGACGATAAGCTCCGACTCAGAGATAATGACACGGCACTCGTAAAATCCCCTCCGACAGACGAGGGCACAATTATACTGCTTTACTTTAAATCCAGAGGAATTTTTCTCAGATACGCTACATGTCGTTGAATTTCACATCCGCGCTGTTCATATGAAAGAACTGGAATAAATACGGCTTCTAATTATGTGTTGATGTTGGGAGCAGAAAGAGGAAGTCTAACCAGAAACGAACATTTACTCGGTTTAATAAAGCATTTAATTACACACACAGACATCACAAAAATACTCAAAAACCTTTAACACACCAAGTGTAAAGACCAGCATGCCTTCAGTTATTCAACACAAACTTAAAGGGTCAGTTCATGGTTGTTTTAAGTGCAGTTCAGTGACCAAGACCTATGAGCTATAACTGCCATTCTAAACGGGACCAGGACCGAAGAGGATTGCGACAGTTTCAACTATAAGCTCATGAAATATATAATTGGTATTTTATGAGTTTTTATCAACTTCACGTTATTTTTATTTTCTGCAGAAATATTGCTTGAAACCTATGGGAATGCTACAGCTAGCTGCTACTGCTATTTGTGCTCGCAAATACCCAAAACGTCTAGCATAAATAACTACGTCATGTGAAACTGACAACTAAAGGTGAAAAATGGTTTCCCATTAAATCGCTATGAAACATCGAAGGCTGGGGTTGTTTAAAGATGGAGGTGATCCACTTGGTCCTGCTGCTCAGAACTATGTTGAGGACATTCAAAGAGTCATCTACAACAGGTAAGATTTTAACTGAGCATAACTGTTCCATTGAACCAAACTGTAAAAGATCTGGACTTTCCTTTTAAGTAAGTTAAAGCTTTAAAGTAACTTACTGAGGCTGAACGGCCATTTTAAAACTCATTAGGTCCAGTTTTTGTGTTGAAGAGATGTTTGTGTTGACCTTTTTTCTATACTTTTATTGATCAGATAAACGGAGACCCCATGAAGTTGATCAAACTAGTTATTTGCTAACTAGTTATTAGTTATTTCTTCAGATGATAAGAGATAAATCTCTTTCCTCGAGGTGTTTCTAAACAGACATCCTGCAGAAGAACTGGATGTTCACACTGTGCGCACTTATTTTACACACAAGAGGATTGATGCTCTGAATTCCTCCAGTCTTTTCTGACGGAGAACAAATTAAGTCTTTTTTAAGCAGCGGCTCGTGAAGATGTTCTCATTCCTTGGACTGGATTCAGAACAGAAACTAGGAGGGAAACCCACAGATACAGTATTTAAAATTAGCCCCCGGAGACCGGCTCTGGGATGTGCTGCATGTGCGAACATGGACAACGAAGCCCGGGGGAACAAAAGCCTGCCTCAGTTTGGTTTTCCTCTGCCAAAAAAAAAAAAACACTTGTAGCTCCAAGAGCCTACAGGCACAGACAGACCGAGGTGTGGAGCAGGGAGGACGAATCGAGGCGGGGTGGGGGGAGGGGGGGTGCATGCTGGCATTTACAGATAAGAAGCAAACTGGCTTGAATGGTGGACTGGGAATTAGGAGCGCAGAATGAGGTGGGACACAAAAGGCCAGGAACCTCCTGGACCGTCAGTAATGACAGCGTCAAAGCTGGCATAGCCCGGTTTGGGGGTTCAGGGGTGGGGGAGGATGGATGAGCGTGTTTGTTTGGCCATTAGCTGAGCAGCTGGGTATTTGCCAAAGGTTGTTACCACTTCAGCCCCGTCCTTCACAGCTCTGCATGTCTGCAGAGAGCTGGTCAGGAAGAAAAGGCTTAGTTCCAGTCCAGGGAGCACGGCGAGCACTGCTGAGGCGTGGGATAATATCCAGGAGGGGGTCCAAATCAAACAGAGGGGCCCTCTGAGGGGCCCTGAAGATCTGAATGAAACATTTGATGAGAGATGTCATATGAACGCTGGTTGAGCATTCACACTGTTGTTGTTGTCGTTTTTATTATTTTCCTCACTATTTCTATTGATGTGCTTTGATCAAAACGTTAAGAACATTCAGGAGCCGGGCGCTATGAACGTTGGTTTTTTTGTAACTTTCGTACTTTTCAAAATATTAACTTTATTAACAAATATTTCCCATTAGAATAAAAAAAAAGATTTCTTAAATTTATTAATTTCTTTGAAATCTGCTTCAGCACACTTGTTCTATTTTAAACTTCTTTTGCTACTTCTAGGTTTTCTTTATATGATTCTTTAAGCTTTGTGTCAATTTTCAGCTACTTGCAGCTTTTGTTAGCCTTTAGCTTATTTTAGCGTTCTGCTCTTGCTGTATCATTTAGTTTGCCTTTTGCTTCTTTAAGCTTTTCGCTCTCCTGTTGCTTCTTTTAGCTGTTAGCTAGTCTTTAGCTAGCCTTCTGATACTTTTATTGTTTAGTTAACTTCTTGCAACATTTATCATTCAAATCATTCATCTGCCATTCTGATACTTTCAGCATTTGCTATGATTCTGCTACTTTTAGCTCTGTGTTAATTTTCAGCTACTTGTAGCTTTTGTTAGCCTAGGCTTATTTTTAGCTTTTTGCTCTCATGCTGCAATTAAAAATGCTTGTTTATGTCTGCTTCTGCATAAGACAATCATATAAAAATGGACATTTTGCTATAGGACTGTTTGATTTACTCTACAATGGGGATATACATACTGCTATCTATAATAAATAAATGCTGCTATCTAAAATAGATAAAGTCTGGCTAAAACTTAAAAAATGTCACAAGTGGTTAACTTAAAGCTAAAAGTAGCTAAAGACTAACTGAAATCCAAAAGAAACGGCATGAAAAAAAAACTGAGGCAAAAGGCTAAATTATGCTATTTTTAGTTTTTAGCTACACTTTTGCTACCTCTGGCTTTTTTAGTATTGTTCAGCCACTTTTAGTTAGTCTGTGCCCTAAATCCCTTCATCTTCCTCTACAACATAAAACTGAGATGGTATTGGGGCAGGGCAGCTGACTCGGGACCCAAAGGTCCTGGGTTCGATCCCTGGTCATTGCACATCTCGTTGTGTCTCTGAGCAAGACACCCAATCCCGATTTGCTCCCTGGTCAGCCCACTGCCCCACCTGGTGCAATGGGTTAAATGCAGAGAGCTAATTTCTTCTTTGTATGGGAACATACAATGATGACAACACATAGCACTTTATTATTAGTTTACGCATGACAAATGGCACTTTTTGTAAAAAATAAAATAAAAAATCACATTTAAATGTATTTAATGTATATAGAGAAAAATCATAGATTATAATAATAATAATAATCATCAGGAAAATCATCCATAATTTCCAGAAGTTTAAAATAAGATTAGTTTGGGGAGAAATATTAGTCCCATTCTGCATGGATGTTACATTTATTGAAGGTTACTTAGATATTTTAGTTTCAGAAAATGTTTTAACTTGAGAAGAAATAAACACACAGAGTAGTTTCACCCATAAAGAACTGTAACCTCCAGCACAGTACTACCTCATTACCACGTAATTAATAAATAATTACGGTGTGTACAGCAAGTTTTACTCCGCAGCAAAAACAAAAGACAAACTGCAGCTCTTCCTCAAAGTACAGAAAGCTCTGAGACAAGAGAAGTCGTCCGTTTTAAAAGAATCTTGAAAAGAGCAGCGGGTGGAGGCACTTCACAGCTGAAGGCCACTTACGGTAATAATTTAAAAGTGGGGGGGAAACATGAATGAAAGGTCCTCAAACGATCTATTTCTGTGCCGGGTGACGATGTTTCTGAAAAGACTCTTTTCTCCTGACGTCAGGAAGTCTCCTTGCGAGGAGTTTCTCACATCACAGAGGAGGAACAAGCCCAAACAGGGAGGAGGAGATGAATGTGAAGGAATTGGCGTTCGGTGGAAAATAATTAGGACTGAGGTCGATTTAATTAGAGGTCCAGAATCCTTTGAAGGAATGCATATCGTCCACCGTCTTTCATGTCACTTTTTCAGTCTTAGCTGTAAAGAAGTTGTATTTCAGCGAGTATTACGTTAAAGTTGTGCAAAATATCAGTAAAATTCACTGAATTTTAGCATTTCTTTGTGTTTTCTGAGAACAGGTGGCTATGGCACCTATCTTGATTCATGTCATTTCTAAAAGTTAATCCACCGTAGAGGTACCGCTAATGAATATTTCCTGTAATTTTATCAAACAGTCCACTGGTTCATGAGATATTTTGCTAACGACAGACAAAGCTTGCTCCAAACCCTTGCAGAGATTGCAGCATTTTATATTTCTTATCACCTTTTTGCAGCTCCTGAGTGGCAGGGAGGAGTTTCTCCTCCTCAGCTGTGGCACATTCCTCTAATGAGTCTAATGAGACACCTTGATGTATTTAAGGACCAAGGCTGCCAGAGGACAACGCCGAGACATTATCTACTTATTCAGTGAGGGGCCAAAGTTTCTAATGCAATTTAAAAAAATTAAGAATTAATCCTGTCTTCCTTGTCATCCTCGCAAATGTGAATCTGTTTCCTGTAACCAAGTTTGTAACCTACCTTTATCCTTCAACCAGAGTTTCCTTTTTAATACTATTTATCTGAGGAGCAGACTGCTTTGAATTTAACTCCATCACAGAACTCTCATCTTGGTCAAGCATGAAGGCGACAGTGGAAAGGAAAAACTCCCTCATGAGGAAGAAACCTTTAGCAGAACCAGGCTCAGGACAAGTGACCATCTGCTTACAAAGCCTTCCAGAAGATTCTCTGTCCAAGAAAATACGTACTGTCCTCGTTCTGAATACACCCGTTCCTTTTTTCTTAAAAATATTAAAATCTCATCTCATTCCTGTGGACTCAGGAGCCCGTCTTGTTTCATAAAATGAGTCTCTACGCATCTAGTTGTTGTCGTCTTTTAATAATTAGTTTAATTAAAAGTTCATCCAATGGTTTGTGGTTTCTTTTGGTAATAGACAAACACAGGCGTGTAAAAACATCTGTCTCTGCCTTAGAGAAATACATTGCAGAAGCACTTTGTACAGCCAGAGTCAGAAATCCTGGAATGTTCCTGAAGTTTGGGTTTCAGTCAACGCTTCCTGCCTCCTCTGCTGATGACAGGTGACCCCACCTGTCCAGAATTTCTTAGCAGGCTGCAGGAAGAAAAAGCTGACTCTGACATTCTGTCTCATGTGTCTTTAAGTGAAGTCTGGTCCCTGCTGTCAGTTTTTCCTCCATCCACCCTCCACTTCACCTCTCCTTCTGTTATCCTTCTTTCCCCTTCATTTATTTCCAATTTCAGTTTTTTCAGGAATTTTATTTTTTGTGCCTTTTAGTCCAATCTTGCAGCCTTGAAATGTGCCTGTGGCGAAAATCTCGTCCTGTGGGAACGAAGGGACATGAGATCTTATCAAACTCGGGCGGGGGAACACATCAGCATGAACGTTAGCCGAAGGTGGCCTGGTCACCACACAAGAATAATCACGACAGCTTGTCAGCTAATCCAGCAACAGTCCATGGAAAAGTCTGTTTCTGCTAATATACATATTGAGACGAACAGCAGTAGGATTCTATTAGAGCTTTATATCACACTTCAGCAGCAAACCCAATGGGGGAAACGAATATCGAGTATATTACCCATCATCAACACAGTGGAAGTCAGAGATAGGCTCTTTTGTGTATTCGCCTTGAATGCAATCTCTTTTCTTAATGTGAGCTTGAAATGGACCTTTTTATCCCCCTAACAGTTAGCCTCATTAAAACTCAAGTTGTGACGCATGTCAGGCAGCTTGCAGCCATCAGACAGAGTGCTGAGACGGTTTTATTTATTCTTATGGTGACTGGAAATGTTCTACTAAACTATTTTCCTATGAAATACGTGATGAATGGTTATACAAGTTTTACAGGAAAAAAAAAAACTATGAGAAGTCTATTGAGATGTTAATAAAGTTTAAAAGAAAAGAAAAACATGCTTGCAGTGACTTTACTAATAGATTTTATTTTTATTTAATGAATGCAGACATTCCATTTGGACCTAAAGACTTGAAAAAAATGTAAATTTATTATAAAAACTGAAGAATTGCGATCATAACGTAGTGGAGGGATTTGAGTACCCCATAATCCTGAGGGTTTCTATCCAGTAGGGTTTCCCAATGTAAACTGGGAATGGTCAGCCTATCAGTTTGAAGACCCTAATGAAGGACAACCACAACAACAGGTTTTCTCAACTGGAACAGAAAGGTGCAGGGGTCGTTTGTAAGGCTCGTCCCTTTCCTGTCAAACCAACCAAGGAGCCGAGTTCATTTTCTTGGCACAAAGTCGAGCTCGTTCCGGCGTGGACTTCCTTTTTTCTCTGATCCTGTTTGTGGTGTTCACGGACAAGATTTGAAAGTGCAGTTGTAGAGAGGAGGGTGTTTGGTTTGGTCACGGCCTCATTTCTGCTTGTTGCAGATGATGTGGTTTAGTTGGCCAGGACCTTCACCGTGCGCTGAGGTGGCTTGTAGCTGAGTGCAAAATGGCTGGGATGACTGTCTCAACCGAGTACAGATGGACTGCCTCCCTTGGTTTGGGGATGAGTCTCTGCCTCGTGCTGAAGAGTTCAATTATCTTGGATTCTTGTGCAGGAGTGATGGATCGACGGATCGGAGTCTTATCACCAGTAATGAGGGCATTGCTTTGGTCACTAGTGGTGACTAGAGAGTTAAGTTGAAAAGCAAAGCTCTGGATTTACTGGTTTGTCTACGTTTGGATCCCTCATTCATTCAACCTTTATTTATACAGGTTGAATGAATGAGGGATCCAAAACCAGTCCACAGGCCAGAGAAGATATGCAATCCTTCCATGACGAGCTGGAGAGTGTCGCTGGGGAGCGGGAGGTCTGGGTTTCTCTCCTGGACCTGTTGTCAGCTGGAGATGAACTACCAGGAGGAAACCTCTCATGGAAAGGCAATACAGAAAAAAAGACAACCACAAGAGACTGGCAGTACAGGCCTCAGGCAGTAACACCTTAAATAAACTAATTAAAATTGTGAGTGTAAGTATATTTTATCTACATGATTTTCAAGCTTAACAACTTATCCGTATTTTTAAAATCCCTAATTGATAAATTAATCAAAGTCTGCTGAAACTACTCAAACTGAGCTGCTTCTTCTTCTCCAGGTACACTAATACTGTTTCAATTTCACACTAAGTTAAGCGTTAACTCTCACTAATGAGAATAAACCATCCGTGTGTTAAACTACCCAGAACGAGAACTCGTGATGTTGTCAAACTTTGGAGGTCACATGTGACTGAGCAGGACTGGCCGTCCAATTTAAAGCGCTTAGAGTTGTTCCGAATGGCCACACAGGAAGGTTGAGGAGAAAGGTTTGCCACCAATTCTGTAAATAAAATATGGTGGGGTAAAATAACTTGTGTTTATGGTTGTTACTTTAGATTTAACGTATAGTAGAGGGACATAAAGAAAGTGGACAATAACAGTCCGTAAAGCATTTGAGCACCATAAGCCCAGAGGACATGAACCCTGTGTCTTCTTAAAAAAAAAAACAAAGTTTATGACATAAAGGGAGATTTTAAAGGTTTAATTATCACATGTAATAATAATATGATAATAAATTATCTGGGGTTTTTTTTTTGTTGTTGTTGTATTTTTAATTTAAAAGACAAAAAAAAACGAGATATTTTTGTTAACTGCAGAGAAATGATGGTGCGTTGAGACATTTATTTTCACTAATAAGACATTACAGCTATAAAATAGGCATGTCAGGTTTTTTTTTAAATCTAAGCATTAAAAATCAAACACTGACTTTGTGTTTATTCGACGCCAACAATAGTTATGATAAAACGACTGATGATTTTTTTATACGTTTAGCAGGTTTCTGTTCAGTTGAAGCTGGAGTTGCATTTTCCTTTCATCTGGGACTGAATTGGTTAAATATAAACAGAGACTGAATGTTGTCAAAATGATGCTGAATCAGAAATGATGACTGAAAATAAATAAATTGGCCTGAAACATTAAAGAAACCATTGTTGGATTTGATACAGCTGACGGCATTAAAAAAAAATGTGTTCACCGGTGTGTCACGCTGCTGTTCTTTCACAAGAGCTTCGATGTGATTTCTGAATGAAGCGAGGCGGGGTTGAAGCCAACGCACTTCTGATGCACCTTTATGCCACGAAGTGAGGTAGTAACAGAGCTGAGGGTGTCCACGTGTGAAAAGGTAAGCTGGCTCTGTGACTGAATAACGTGATGAAGTGTGTGAGCACCTCGTCGTGGGATTTAGCAAAAACAGATTTATCATGGAGGAAAGACTGAGGTTGACACACAGCAACTTTGCATAATCAATGGTAGATGTACTTCTAATGACTCACTTCTAAAAGTTGCTTTAAAATCCATGGAGAATTTGCTAACAGAAAGACAAACGCATGGGTCTTTGTGGTGGCATAAAGTTCAAAAGGTCCATTGCCACAACAGCGACCACGTCTTCAACTTCCTGTGAACACCCAGATTCTGACGAGAGCAAGATCTTTAAGATGACCTAACATTTGCTTACAGACAGTCCACGTTCTTCTGAGCCCAACCTCCTGACGAGGAGCTTCAGACAAACATCTTGGTCTTTGCAACTCGTCAGGAGAAACCAAAGCAAAGTGTTTGTCTTCGATCGACAGGGTTTCCTTTAAGAACGCACCGGTAACCGACTTCAGCTACACAAAAACATTTGTCAGGGAATAAAAATTCAATAAAGAAATCTCCATAAAATGCACCATGAGGAAAAATCAAAGCTTAAACAGAATATTAAATTACGTGTTATCACGATGTGCAAAAAGCAGACTCTGTAAATCAGATTTAGAGTAATTACTGTATTAAATTAGGACAAATCTTTTGCAGACCAGCGTCAGCTTGCTGCTCTGTTATTTATTTATTTATTTTTGTTTATTTTGAGGGAGGGGAAATACCTGATTAATCGCCCAGGAAATATATGACTCTGATCAGACAAATTTCAGCTGGTTGTGTGAGCTTCCTAACAAATTCCCCCATATGGTCCCTGTCAAAATATTTCAACGTTGCTGCAGAGCAGAGCATATTTTCTGCATGTTCCCGGCCATCTGTGAATTCAGATTTCTCTTCCTTGACAATCAAACAGCTGTACAGAAGCAGCGTGTTTCTGTCTGACACATGAAACAAACACCGTCTCTGAGGACAGCGCTACAAGACGGAGACTCATGACTTACAAATAAAAAGCAGTGTTTTATTTATTGACAAAGGCTTCTTTGAAAACGTCACTACATTTAGATGACTAATGAAAAATCAAGTACTAATGAGTTTTCTCTGGTAAGGTTGGGCTTCCTAAAGCATTGTTTACCCTGAAGCTAATAAAGAAAACTGAAAGCCCTGCAGAAGAACAGGTGGTCCACAACAATAAATATATACTTCAGAACATAGAGAGCTACAGCTTCTTCTCTTTTATTTTATGTTCATTCAACCTTTATTTATACAGGCTAGCCTCATTGAGTCACAGGGACCCTTTTAAAAGAGGGACCTGTTCCAGACAGAACATGTAAAGTACAAACAACAAACAGTAAACAACAACAATAAACTACAGTAGCTAACTCAAATATCTGTTTAGTTCTAATAGTAACAAAAACAAAAAGGCGTGAAAAACTAAAGTGAGCACAGAACCAAGTGTAAACAAAAGCAACCCCTTGAAGGAATGCACATCACCCACCACCCTGCATGCCAAAGTTTTAAATTAATATTTTATGTGATCTGTGAGCAATCAGAATATTAGAAACAACTCTCAGCCACCACGCCTGCTTTAGCCTAACAGCTGTAAAAATCACAAGCTAATAGCTAGTCCTAGCAGAGGAGGACCAACGTGGACTACTGGCGTCTTTCAACTCATATCATGTTACCTCATCAGTTTGACCAGAACTCAACCACTTCTCCAAACACCCTCAAAGAGATATCTGCAACAGGTAAGGTATTGATTTTTCATAACTTATTAACAGAATCCTACTTCAAAAGACTATCACTTTTATAGTAGCAAGGCCTTTACATTAAACAAAAGAAAATATAAAGACTATAAAAACTGAGTGAAGAGAAAAATACAGAACAGACGATTCGATGAAGTAAACCAGGTGTGAAGGAACAGGCTTTTCAAAGTAAAACAGGAAGTGAAGTTGACTACAGCACCAAATATAAACAAATTACAAGCTAACTATAAAACCAGCTTTCTATTGATGAAAGTGTTGTTCCTTGAAGTAATGCATATCACCCGCCGCCTTGCTTGTGCCAGCCAGAGTACATGTTGCGTATGACTCTCTGCTACTACCAGACCTAATTTTATCACAATGCCTGTAAAAATAACAGTTATTATAAGCGTGTGTATCTAACCTACATCTAATAAGTGAGAGTTTCATATCAATCTGTCCTGAGGTTTATTACATCTTTTGCTAATTGATAGGTAAATGAACACACACAGGCAAATGCATTAGCAGCAAGCAAATGGTCTAACTTAGGCGTGGTCCTCGAGGGCCACTATCCTGCCTGTTACATGTTTCTCTGCAGTGACTGAATCTCCTCAAGTTCTGCAGAAGCCTGATGGTCACTCATTCATTCATATCAGGTGTGTTGGAGTAGAAAAAAACATCTAAAGAAGGGCTCTTCTATTAAACTGCTCAGGGGGGCATAATTACTGAAAGTCAGCAGCTACGAGGCCAAACATCCAGCAGTTAAAGTCATTATGTAAATAAACCAAGTACTGTATTACAATGATCTGGTACCTTTTAAATATGTTTCTTTTGTTGCAATGAATCATTAACACAATAAACAGAACCCAAAAGTGTAATTCAATGAAATTACATTTCAAGATTTCCTTGCATTAAAAGTAATGTGAAACAATATCAAAAACGAAAACGACACATTGCACCTCCTATTTTACACAAATATTATTCTGTCTTCTCTGACTCTTCAAAATAAAACAAAAGTTGAACGTTTTTGATGTCCCCCGAATGACCGACATGTTGCTGATCCAGGTGGGTCCATTAAGAACCAGTACTCATTTACAATGATGGCTGCTCAGACCAGTTCTTCCTCAAACGCTTCATGAGGCGTCCACGTCTACTCCGGTGTGAGCTTCGAGCAGAGCCAAAAGAGGCGGAGCATAACTCAGCTGGGCTAAACGCGAGCATGATGCGTGTCCAACATCTCCTCTGTGTCGTCGTCAGAGGTTGTTCCCAGTACGTATAATGGGGAAAGCACTGATTGGTTAAGTGAGTATCCTCACTGAAGAATGTGGTTTCAGAGTTACACCTGGCATGGCTTGGCCTGGCTTGGCCTGGTACTCTGCTGAGTAAATCAGTGCTTTCGGCTCCTCATGCAGTGCACTTCTGTAAACTTGTGAAAACTGAGTTGGGCACTTCTCTGACTTAAATATTTGCCATTTCAAAATTTGAAAAGGTCTCTTTTTTTTCAGATATATTATTTTTATTATTAATGAACTTATCAGCAGGTCAGACTTAAGTCAACCGCAGGCCACTTCTGGCCTATGGGCCGCCTGTTGAATGGCCCTGATGTAAAGCATGCAGGGTTTTGGTTCTGAAGGACCAGGACTGGACACCCCTGGTCTAGCTGAATGAAACCCCAGAAAAGGTGAAATATGATTAAATTTTTGTAGCCTTTTCTCATGAGCAGAAATTGAAAAGAAAATTATTTATTTTTTTATTTTTTTTTAAGAACAGAGTTATCACAATGTTAACATTAAATTGAATCAGCTCAAGAGATTATTTTCTGGAGAAAGGAACAAGAAGTATGAAGAGGCCTGAAGGCTTCGACTATAAACTGTGAATTTGTTCCTCTCTGCTCACCAGTCCAGATGATGGAGGACGTTTCACTTTGAACTCCAGTAGGGTCTGTTTTTTTCCAGACGGTGTTCAAACATGCTCGGATGTCCCACCTGTTTTCCTGCCTTCTCCTTTTCACTCACAAGCCCCCCTCCTCCTCTTCCTCCTTTCCCTTCTCCTCCCTCCTAAACACCGACTGAACTTTTAGAAATTACCCCCCTCCTTCAAAGTCAGGAGAAAGGTAAGCCGGATATGTTCTTGTGTGCGTTTACACGACTGCAGGTATGTTCTGAACTTCACTGTAATTATCCTGATGACACGGCAGGAAAGGAGTTCCTCATTATTCAGCCTGGGAACCACAGCTCAGGCGTTTTAACAGATTTCCAGTTGCTGCCTGACACAAGCAGTGTTTTTCTAAAGTGCAAAGCGGCAGATTTACCCCACCCCCCACCCCCACTTGTGTTTGAACGATAAAAGAAGACAGAATTTTTCTCGAGCACAAAGTGCAACTTGTGCCGGTGATGAAAGGGCTTGACGTATTATCTCATCACAGCAACAGCTGCTGCGGTGCTGTATCAGTAAATTCACCAACAAAGAGCCAGACGAGAAATGTTTGACCAACCTGTCAGAGACACCTCAGAGGACTTTCTAACGTCTTTAATCCCAACCATCAGATCATGGATCAATGCAAACCTGATCAGCTGTCTCATATCGACAGGTATCACAAAGACTGTCCACGCATTTATCTTTCTAAATACATCAAACTTCAACAAGTGGAGGCAGACAAACAGAGAGGGTTGTCAGTTTATGAGCTTGATTTATGACGCTTAAACAATCCTCATCACATCACAACCTTCATTTCAAAAGAACGGCAGCAGCCAATTAAAAAATAAAACCATCCATCTATTATTTTTCTTATTTTAAACTTTTTTCTTCATTTTTTTTAATATTATTTTTCTGCTTCATCTTCTTGCAGCTTCATCTTTCTCATTTTCAGCTACTGATGTATTTCAACTAAGCTTTAGCTTTTTAAGCAGTTTTCAGCAAAATCATTCAGCAATAAGCATTCAGACTGCATTTATGCAGGAAATGTACATTTTTCTAGTCTCTATAACAATTCTAATAGCCATTGGTGTGGGTGGGGGGTGAGATTAATCTACCGGTAAAGAGAAATTTGTAAACGGAGCATCTCAAACAATTTGAAGCTTAAATCTCCACATTCTTAAGATCCCTGGATTGAAAGCAAAACATCTTATTTTATGTACAGACTTTTATTTGTGTCTCTCTCGTTAGGGCAACATTAGTTAATCATCTTTACTGCCTAAAACCATTTGAACTCTCATCATTTGGTTGTTTGTTAAATTCAGCATAAAAATCAACTTTATGAGAGAAGTTTATGTAGATGGGGAGTGGTTGAGGAGAAGATAAACATGTCACTGAACAAAGCAAAAAGGATAAAGACAAAGAAAAGTGGCTTTTATTTCCTAGCAGCCCCCCTCCGTTCTTATGCTAAAAAATTGTTTTTTTTTTAATACCGAGAGGCTCTGAAAATGTTCCCAGAGGAATTCACTGCTGTGAGAAATCAGCACACTTTGTAAATAAATCACCCAAGTTATAAAACTATTCATGTATTTTATCTAAACTACACTTTATGCTATTATTCAAATCAAAATTTAATGTTAACATGAAAAGAGCAACAAAATGGAATTGTCTCATTGAACCCTTACTAGACCATGTTTTTTAAACCAAACAAAACTGTTCCCTCTTCAAAGAGCCGGACTCGACCTGCACAGTCTTCTGTAGGAGGACGCGAGTCGGGCGTGACTGAGACCAGACTCTGAGGCCTTGTATTCACTGCACACAACGTTAGGTTGAAATATACCTCTGTGGCGTATGACGCAAGTCGAAACTCCCTTTGTGTTTTTAAAGTGCATAAAGTGCATGTGAGTAGAAGCTTCCCATGCAGAGGAACAAGAGCAGCTTTCATCTCTGCTGGCCTCAAATCCAAACATGATGACGTTTAACAGTGAAACGAAACGAGGCGCGAGTTTCCAGCAGAGCAGCTGAAGGAACAGAAAATTAAAGCACATCTCAAAGGAAGACAAAATAAAACAAAAGCGTTCACCAAAGCTCAGAAACTTCAGCCTAAACTTCAACAGGCGGAGCAGCGGGAGCCTGACGCAGCAGCATCCTCTCTCATCACCATTATCATCCACAAAGTCAGCATCCGGCTTGCATTATAGATGAGACATCTTCTCAGAGGATGTGCAGCAATCCCTGCTCATAGTTTGTACTCCTTTTACCACCTATCTGTGCACATAGACACCTGACAGCTTCATCTGTCACTCACCGGCTGACGTCCCTCATAAATAACACATGAACACACGCCCATCAGGCTTTAACTAAAATCTGCACGTGGACATGGTGGACATCTTAACCAGCGGTTACACAGCACAGGAAGTGTCGAAGCACCTACCGCATGGAGCGCTCCATCGTAGAAACAAGCTCCTGGAACGACAGGAAGGAAACACCGTTAGAGTCCATACTTTCAGTTTTGTCAGAATCAGCGTCTGTCTTTTGTGTTTGTTGTTAGGAATTATTATTTGTTTGTTTATTTTTTGGTGTTTTGTGGTTTAGTCCTGTTGCTCTGTGTTCATTTACCCAGTACTTTTCCCACAGTCGGCCTCTGCTCCTCCCACTCACACCTATTCCCCATTGCTATCAGCCTCAGCTGCAGCCACTCACCTCATCAGTAATTCCCTCAGCCTGGCATTCTGTTTGCTTCATACCAGTTCTCCTCCATGTTCTCCAGTTGTTTTGTAAATAGCAGCTGCCACGTCTCCCTTTTTTGTTTTTTGTGGATAAATCTGAAGTTTTTACTCGCGCTCATCATGTTCAGCCTGCATTCCTGGGTCGTATGCATATGAACCATCACAATTATGATTGCAGCAGATGGTCTGGTCAAACAGAAAAACACGGAAAGAATGTACGCTCTTCAACCTGTGAGAGGAGTTTGTCTAAGTGGTTTATGTTTCTGAGAGCTGTCAATACCTAACCACAATCCAAACGTCTCAGGTGGATAAACAGTCTCTGAAGCCTGGTGGATTATTAGCTCAAAAACACATCCTTCTTGATTTAAAAGTCAATTTATGTCAAATCGTTAAGCTTTTTATCACATAAACAACAGAGGGCATCATTGCGTGAATGCTCGGTGTTTACGTTGTTGTTTTCCTGTTGATAATTTATTCTGTGTCTTTTGGGACTGTGGCCACTCATCTGTCAAAACGTTCAGCTAATTCAGGACACCACAGCTATGACTTTTGTTGTGTAACTTTTATAATTTTTTAAATATTTATCTGATGAAGTGAAAGCTGAAGGACTTTATGGACAGGGGTTAATGAGGGGAGTGGAAACGCCTTGGCAAAATGACAACGGAGAACAGGTGAGAGGGAGCAGAAATGACAGAAAGTAAACTCATGGCACAAATTATACTGGGGGTGGGGGTGGGGACACAAAGGAAATAACTTCAAAATAAAACCAACCGCTTTTTTTTTTTCATGCACGACTGCTAAGAAAATCAATCCTCTAATAAACATGTTTTTCTCTAATCTTGTTCTGCAGAAAGTTATGTGCAACAGGTAAGATGTTAATTATTCAGATTTTCCCTCTTCAAAGGTGTTGAACCACACTTTTAAGGTGAGCTGAGAGGTGTGTTTCTATGCTAGTTACAATTAATTAGTATTCTGCTGACAGAAGCTGATCAAGTTTACCTATTTCTTTACATAAACCTATCCCTATTTAGGAAAACAAAGATCTTAATCTGTAAATCTCACACTATTTGCCACAACTGCCTCCACCTGGACACCTGATGAATCTCTTCCCACCCAATTAAGGAATTGTGCTTGTTTACATTCAGTTCAGTGGGAAAGCTGACCATTAGGGCGGCTCTGGACTGAATCGACAGGGCGATGATCAGCTCGGTGCAGTGGAGAAAACAGAAAACAAACAGGCGTTTGGAGCTGGGTTCAGCGGCTTAACAACACCAGACGAGAGAAACGTGAGCCGCCTCGAGGGAAAGTAGACCCAGAGGTAAACATTCATCATAAAGCTGAAGGAAGGGGGGAAAACAAGAGTTACAGTTTTGTTCTCATAAAAGATGCCTGGAAGTAAATTTGTTTGTGGTGCTTTAACATCTTTATGAGCTCATATGGCAGAAAGAGTTCTCCACAAAATACATAACCTGTTCAGGAAAAAACCCACAGCCAAGGTTCACGCTGCACATCCGCCTGGGATGAGAACAGTTTAAAACAATAAATAACAGCTCAGGTTGTAAACCAGTACTGACTTGTATGAGATGAACTGATCAATTACATGTTGGAGGATTCATTTCATCCTCATATTTTCTACGATCGAGATTAAAACTTTTAAAAAATCTATTTTATTAAAGTTGGAATCGTGTTTACTGTGGAAGGTAAAAGGAGGTGCTTTTATTTTACTTTGTAGGTTTTTAAGCTTCCAATTTGAATGGAATGACAAAAATGGGTTATTGTTTACAAGCAAAATAAGGAAGAACTCATCTTTTAACAGTAAGTATCTTACCTGCTCCAGCTAGCTCTTTGAATGCCAGCCTCTAACATTTTAAAGCCGTTCATGCAAACGCTTTTGGCTTTGCGAAAACCTTTACATTGCTAACAATTTAGCATTAACTGGTATTCTGGCAAAACATAAATAAAAAAATCAGGTACCAGAAGTGCCACAGCTAGCTGCTGCTGCTGCTATTCCCTCAGGCAAATTAGCACAGCATTTACCATAAATAACCACATAAGATAAAAATAATATTGACGTAAAGGTTTGTAAACTGGCGCTGGTAGCAAACACAATATTTTAAGGTGGCAGTAATCCCCTTTGGTCTTGGATCAGCTCTGACTAGCCACTGGCTCATCAGTCCAGTCAAAATTAAACTATTTCACCAAACTTAAGTCATTCACTCAATGCATGTCAACAAACAAAATACGTATCTAAATTTGTCATTTAGTAAAAACTACAATATAACAAACATAAAAGCAAATAAAATTTTTATTAGAATTAAAACTTTTTTATTAGTACTACTTAAGTTACGCTTAAATGTACTTCAGTTATGAATCAAACTAGAATCAGGATGAAACAATGCAAGGGCCATAATAAGAAAATGAGTTTTAGTTCCAACTTTACCTACACAGAAATTATTCAAAGAGCCATCTGCAACAGGTAAGATATTAACTCTTCATAACCTCCACTTCTAAAAATCTGGACTTTCTTATTCACTGCAGCTCAATTTTCCAATCTGGAGATTTCTAACAGAATTATATTCAACTCTCCTGCTCCCATGGGGTCAAAATGATCCAAGGGGCCTCAGTCTTAACACTGAGGTCATTTGACCCCAGGGTAGCAGGAGGGTTAAAGAGTTTATTCTCACTTTAAAAGAAGTTGGAAGCCTGCAGAAATGTGAGGTAAGAAAACACAGATTTAGGATTTAAAACAAGCTTTTTTTTTTTCTTTAAATTTACTGAAATATAAGATTTAAAATTAATTTTCCTTGTGATCGAGCCTCAGTTGACTCCTCAGCTCGGTACAGTCTAAGTTTCAATGTCTTGGCTGTACGCTGATTTGAACAGAACACTCATCAAATGTAGTTTCACTAAAAACACAACGCTTACAAGTCTTACCACTATTTTCTTTCACAACACTGTAACAAAAGTGTTTCAGGATTTAAATCTCCTCTTCAAATGTTAAATTTCTGGTTCGATATTTCTTTGAAGTTTGACCATTTTAGCACGCAGTCAGTCAGAAATGGACCTCTCATTTTTTATTTTAAATTATGAAAACTTCAGCAAACACATTTATGTTTCTCTATTGAGACACCCAGGTAGATTTACTTCTTACCACTCGCCACTGAAGGTGGAAGGCGATAACGATTTTGCCTGACTTTGTTTGTCGAGTTAGCAAAAATATCTCCTGAATCGATGAACGAATTCTAATGAAACTTTTGACATTTACAACTGATTACCTTCTGGGGTCAATCCTGTTCAAGATGGCTGCCACAGCAAAGTAATCTCAGAAACTTCAGAAACTTAAAAATGGCTATAACTCAATCAAATTTATAAATACTGAGCAGTAATTTATTGTGGTAGTAGCTGAGCATCGTTCCCAACACAGACTCTGAGCGCAGCATCTGTGCTTGATGCAGTTTGTTAGCAAAGTAGCTCATAAAGCACTAGACAGGTGTCAGTGAAACTCTAAGAAAATGATGATTGGTTGAAAAGCTGATAACTTCTGGAGCTAAACCAGTTTAAGATGGCCGCCACAGCTAATATGCTTAGCCTACACTCAAATGGCTGTACCTCGGTGAACTTTACAGATATTGAGCTAAAACATGGCGTGGTAGTAGCTGAGAGACATGCACAACACATACTCCAAGAGCTGAGCATAGTTTAAATCTCTGGCCTGAAAGGTGGCGGGCGACAAGCATTCTTTACTGATTTTATTTCAGCTCACGTCTGTTTTAATGAGCCCTGATCCAGGTGTGGCAACAGCTGTACGCATCAACCTAATGAGTTTTTGTGACTTTTAAATCTATTCTTTGTGGGATTCAAACTTCAAAGCCACTTTCAGGGAGTCTAATTCAAATCAGACCCCCTCCAGGTGAGAGTACAATCACAAAGGTGAGTGCTGGGGACTACAGAGAATAACTCTGCAAACTACAAAGGAAACAGGGAGCTGGAGAACAAATCTTATCCTTTTTTAAAACTCTTGTCCACAGAAGCTTCTTCTTCATTTGCATCCTCTCAAATCCACCTGCAGCACTGCCTGTCGATCTGAACATCTATAACCCCGCTCCTCTGCCTGGCAACGCCAACAGGCTCCCTTTTCAAAGGAAAGGAGGCAAAGGCGCTTTATGAACGTTTGAATTTTATTGAGGCAGGAGCTGCCAAGCAGATTGGATTCATGCCGAGATGAAGAGCGAGGCAGGCAGCTATTGATTTGGGGGAGCTGAATGTGAGCAAAGTTTTTAGCCTCCCTTTCTCTCTCCCCACATGTGACGGCTTTAAAACGTTCAGGGATCTGAATGGGTCGGTTCAGCCGCAGCTGCTCACATCTGCTTGAGATTCTGCCCAGAGCGGTCAGAGGGATTGCAGTTCCTCAGAGGGGAGCACTGTAGCTGCTGGATTTGATGCAGCAAGATGAATGTTTTAGAGGCAACAAGGGACTTGTTTCCAAGTGTTTGGAATAATAATTAAAATGCACATCAGGTCAAATCAGACAACACGTCACACACTGAGCTCTCTGAACCAGATTATAATCTGGATCAGACGGGAGATTGTTTAGCTCGTTACTGGCAGCCCGAGCTGCACTCAATTCCCTCCTTGAATTCTCAAAGTGACTTTGAAGTTTTGCAGATTTGCAGATCAAGAGATGTGAAGACTTTTCAGTAATTGAACGAGTTATTTTTTTAAGACGAGCGCAGCTTGTTTCAAACAGCATATCAGAGACACCAACAGCACAGCTTAATAAAAGTTATCCTAAAGTAAATATTCTTATAACTGTATACTCCAACTTTAACTTTTGCAGAATTACAGCCATGGTGTGCTGAACTTACTTGATTTAAATGCAGATAAAGCTGCAAATGATGAATATGAGAAAAGAATGTTGATGTAAAATTAACTTTTGGATGAAAGACAAAATGGTTCTACATGTTTTTTGTTGTTGTTGTTTTGGTTTTTTGAATGTCCAGAAGACCAGACTTAACTTTTTTTGGATTTTTCTACCTGTTGAGCATGCATCAGAATAAAATTAATTATGTTTCATTTTAACAAGTCAAAATTCTTGCAAAAAAAAACAAACTGTCAATTATTGAATTTGTACAACATAAAACCAAATCTAAGCTTTCAGTTGATTTGAGAATAAAACCTAATTGATAACATTCAGGTTAAAAAAATGTTTAAACAAAATGACCTACGAGACCTCAGTCTACTTGGGCTTGTGTGGGACTTTTTTTTTACCCAAAGGAGCATGCTCCATTTATTTGAATGAACAACTCAGCAAAATTGAGTTTATCAGGCTTTTCTCTTACAAGTAAATCAAATACATCGACTTGACTTTACTCAAATTAATGTAAACTTTGAGTTAATAATCTCTAATGACGCAAGGAAGGCAGAAATCTAATGAGTTGATGTAAAGATAATAAATCAAGAGTTTTGGCACAAGTTAACAAACTTCATCTGAGAGCATGCAATACTGACTCAGTCACAGCTGATATATACTGTATATATATATATACAGTATACAGTACTGTATACTGTATATACTATATATATATATACACAGTACAGTACTGTATACTGTATATATTTTAACCTTTGGGGGACTCTAAAGCCTCCCAGTTGTAAAGGATGCCTATAAATGACTTGTTCCAACAGAAAAGTTGTCCCAACAATCTGCTCCACATCAGATTGAGGCTCTGCAGACAGGAGCTCCCCTTGACCTACATAACCCGCCGGTTCGGGTTCAGAAGAGACCAGAAATACCCACCCTGAGTCCCTGTGGAGACCGTGAGGACCAGTGCGCCAACTATCCACCATGCGCTCATGGTTAATCCAGGTCCAACCTCGGGGACGCGCGGCTCGTGTTCGTGGGTGCAGTTCAGACAGATGCGGTCTCTCCGGGCATCGTTCGGGTCCTGAAAGCGAACATAAGATCCAGTTTGGTGTTGCTGGGTTTGGAGTCCGGGTCCGGCTCCTGATCCGGGGCTGGAATGCAGCTCGAGCCGGTCTGTTGGGGGTGTTCCCACCTCCTCTTTCCCTCGGATTGCCCCCCTGCTGCGCGGCTCGCAGATAAAACTCAGATTGAAATAATCCCGTGCGTCGGGTCCTCCCCAGCAGCAGCTTTCAGACGGACTGCCGGGAGGCGACGGGACTTTCTGCGGTGTTTCCAACCACTTCTGGTCCTCCTTCTCTCCTGGAGGACGTCCCACCTCTGTCCCCCCCCCTCTCTCCCCCCTCTCTGTCAGATATAATCTGACATGATGGGGACTCCTCTCCTCTGGGATTAGAGGATTGGCGCAGCTCCGCGCGGTATTTGGTGTAAAATCATCCGAGGGAAATATCACTTTAATCCCATTTTCTGCAGAAACATTTAACGTTTACAACCCCCTCCGTGTCCTCCTGTGGTGGTTTGATCTCATTTAGACATCACAAATAATCCCCCCTGCTGGATTAAAATGAGCCTTCAGATGCTCAGTCACCTTTTTAGACACGTTAATGTCACTTTACTTTTCTGCTTCACTGTTTTTGTGCGTTTATGTTGCCTTTGTGTCACATTAAAGCTTTTACTACTCAATGAAGAGTCTCCTTGTGTCCCAGTCATGTTTTATAATGCAGCTTTGTGGTGGTGAAGGTTCAAATTGAGGGGAAGGGGTCCACTAATGGGCCAAAGAACTGAGCAAAAGGGTCAGTTTGACAGAATCAGAGGGGCTTTAAAAAAAATTTTTGACCATACATGTCTTCATGAGCTACAGATGTGAAAGGTTCTAGTTTAAATTAGAGATATGACATATTTTGTTAACACACACAAGCAGAAACATTGCCCACTTTCATCAAAGTGACGTGAGAAATTATGTACCTAAAAAAATGTTTTATAATGATCAATAGAGTTACAAAATACAATGATGGGCATGTAAAAAAGCTTATATTACATATTTAACAGGTTTTGTTACTGTATATTGTCATTAAAGTGATGTGCTGAGATCAGACATGTGCAGTCTGCAGCGACAGTTCTGGGCTGAGATTCCACAGTGTCGCATGGCGGTAACCTGATCTGCTGTCGGCCCGTTTTGTCCGCCAAACAAACGAAGATTAGAGTTTTGCCTTTTTGACAAGCATCCTTTCTGCTGCAAACGTCACTGCTGTCTGAAACCCTTCGGCTGTTTACAACCAGCTGAGAAAGTTAAGGGTGAACTTTGACCTCTAATGTGTGAAGAAAGAACCAGGATCTGTGAACAATTCAGACATTTTACGCTACAGATGAGTAAAGGTTTAAAACCACTAACTGGATGATTGTATAGCTGTTTACAGCTGATGTAAGAGCCGAATAATCTGTTTTAATCAGTGGGATTGAAGAGCTGTCTGATCGTTTGTCAGATGTGGAGAGGAAAAGCTGAGGAGGAGGCACGACAACTTTAATTGTATGAAACAGGGAAACTTTTATCTACAGTTAACTTACTTGTGGGTGTTTCTCAGGTTTAAATTTTCAAAACACATTATTTACATGTGCATTAGTCCCTTCTGTTTTTTTTTTTTTGTTTGTTTGTTTTAATAAGCCAAGTTTGACTCTTTTGCAAAGTTTTTTTTTTTTTTTCTGATATAGTGACAAGTCAAAGCAACAGGACAGGAATTCAGGTTCAGAATGATTTTCAGCTTTTAAAAACATATTATTTAATGATTTGTGTTGATTTATTCCTTGGTTTATGATTCCACTTAAAAAAAAAAAAAAACAATTCAAGACTTCAGATGAAGTTGTTTTTGGAGCAAATATTGAGTTTTTATATGAATATCTTGATAAAATTCTTCTCATTTTTACCTTTTTTTATGTTTTTTTAATCCAACATGTCCACAAGAAAACATTTACATTTAAAATTGGTTTTATTTATCTTTACACACATGTAGATTTGTTCTTGTCTATCTTATCTTATTTTGTTTTTGCTGTTACCCTACACAACCACAACTAACTGGACCTTTATCTTCACTACATCTGAGAATACACAAGCAATTACGTTACTGCCTCTTGTCACTGTGACAGGTGGTTAATGAATGCTATTGAAAGTCTTTTTAAACCAACATATTTCTAAAAATACTTCAAAATGGTCCGGTGAACATTTAAAAAGCCTTCTTGTCAGCAAGGAAACTCATTAAAGACACTTTCATCATTTTACTGTTTCCACAGTTTTTGTTGCGTTCAATTCCTTTTAGAATTAGCTGCTGCAGCGGCCCAGTTTCCCCACAGGGAATCATAAAACATCCAACGTATCACTGTCTTACAGTAAATGTCAACCGCAGGGGCGTCGGAGGATGGATGTTGTAAACGGTCCTGTTAATTCAACACATGCAGCTTGGAGAGATAGGCTCTGTGGTCGCTTTGGGACATGAAAGTCAAGTTGAACTTTGTATACAGATTAACGTTTGGAAAGGTGGAATTTTCAACAGCACATCAACGCAGTGCTGTTGTAATATATTTAACCTGGTTTCAGCACAACAGATTTAACTCCAGGCCTGTTTATTGATTCTTAGTTAAATTAGGGACGAAAAGCAAATACAGTATAAATGGACATTTACATTATTTAGTCTCTTTTTAGAATTAGACCATCTGTTTTATGTGTGTGTGGGGGGGAGGGGGGTCTAATGATCTCAGCTGCAACATAAATAAGTGGTGAAAACAACAGAACTCTGAGCTACAACATGGGTGTTTTGATTGTTTTGTTTTTTTTCAGCTGCTCCCGTCTGGGGTCACCACAGCAAGCTAACTCACACCAAGACTTGGCGATTGTGTTTACGCCGGATGCCTTCCTGATGCAACCACAGACCACCGAGCTACCACAGCCTTCTGTGTGGAGTAAATAGCTGCCATCTAGGATGCCATGGGGAGCAGATGCCTTGCTCAAGGGCCTAGAGTGGGGCAAATGACAGTGGAGGCAGGTGCAGCTGCTTCACCTTTCACGCCCACATTCTGATGTTGTCAGTCCAGGGAGTCAAATCAGCCACCTTCCGATCACAGGCCCACCTCCTCTAACCTCTGCACCACCACTCATCCTCATAGATCCTAAAATAAATCATGTAATATCTTCCCCAAAAATGAATGTTTTACCTTAGCAGCATGAGACACTTTTAAAGGATTATCGGCCCATGTTTTTGTGCAGACAATGTAAGTGATAGTAAATCAACTTTTTTCCATCGGTTTGGATACAGGTGCAACATGTTGCAGGAAGTCAGTACATGTGTAAACACTGCCACCTAGTGCTCATGTGTCTGTATTACAACGCATCCAACTAAAGTACAGAAGTCTAAGATAAGATAGAACTTTAATAATAATAATAATAATAATAATAATAACAATAATAATAATAATAATAATGTGTTGTCATTGTATGTTCCCTTACAATGGCGAAATTGGTTCTCTGCATCTAAGCCATCCACCCCCAGCTATTGAAAGCGCTCGGGGAGCAAATTACTGATGTATATGTGGACAGAAATAATTTTAAATGTTCATAATGTTATACAAGTGGTGCTAAATGTTTTATATAAACTAACTTGTTTAACATATCACTTTGTAGTATTGTAGCGGCTCAGGTTGATGAATGTTTTCACTCACCAAATGAAGTTTCAGCTTGGTTGGTAGTTCTTCCTTTGCACAAACTTGTCATCAAGGTCCAGGACTTGTTTCAGTTGATAGCCGGACCCATCATGGTATTCCAAACTGTTTTTTGTTTATTGTCATGAGTTTTAGCAGCTACCCGTCTTTCCAAGAATTTATTTCTTGCTGCTCTCCTGTGTTAATAAATCCTTTCAAGATGTTTCAGTTGTCTATCATATCTCCCAAAAGCAGGCATAGAAAAACATTAGCGACATAGCACTGTACGCTAACTGCTAACCTATTTTGTTAGCTAACTGTTAGCCTTTTTTTTCTTTTTTTTTTAAGAGAACAGGATATTTAAATCCGGTTATGCACTAATCACACTACAGTATTATTATTTTAGCAGCTGGAAAGCTTCATTTTTTCTTTGTTTTCCATATTGATAGTTAATTTAAACGAATACTCCTAAAAGAAATTAACTTCATTTTGAGCGTTCAGGAACGGACTTCCCGCTTGTATTCGATGCTTGGCTCTGATTGGCTGACATACGGAAATGATAACCAATCAGCGTTTGAGATGTGAAATGACGTTTTAGTGCAGCTAAATAAAAGACAGTCTATTACATCTAATAGACCATATATTACACATTTAGAATTATTTTTATGTTTATGCCACTTACATCATATTTGCCATTAGCAAAACATAACTTTGAGCATCCACATATGTATTTGATATAAGTAAACAGAACTGGAAAGTTGAAGCTAAACACGAGCGCCCCCTGTAGGCTAGCTGTAGTATAACTTTAATTTCATGTACAGTTCAGTAAGTGAATGGGATACACAGTGCTCCATAACATAAATTAAAATTGAGAGGAGAAATGTGGCATGCCATGCAGAAACCATTTTTTGCTGCTTTTGGAACAGAATTAAAACTGAAATAAAACCAAAAAAAATCATCATCAGGAGTAACAACAAAAACTTTATTCGGTACAGTGTTATATACAGTCCAGGAAACAACTCATTCTATGATTTCTGGCAAAATATCTTTAATGTTGAATAAGATGGTCTCACTGGTTTGACTGAAGAGGGTTGCTTCCTCAATAAAAGGTCCTGAAGAGAGAAGAAAGATCCAGATGAAACTTTTGTTGAACTCTTAGATATAAAAAATATATATACTGTATACTGTACTCTCCATTTAGAACTGTTTTTCAGCCAATTTTACTTCATGTGATTTATTTTATTGTCCGCCTCATTGTTTTGTTACCTGCTTCACCTTTTTATTTTATTCATATTGTAGTCAACCAATGAGAACCTGCTTTAAAAAAATTATTTTAACATTTAGCTCCACTCCTGTCCACAAAAATACCACTGCATTAGTGGGCTGTGGGCAGAAAGGATCTCTTGTAAAAAAAATAAATAAAAAAAAAAGGTCCGTCCCACAGTGGATCTGAAGAAAATGGCTGCAGATGCCATCCCAACCATAGGTTCCCCCGGGCTGCAGGACCACCCGAATGCTGGGCTGAACTCCTCCCAGAGAGATGGCCACGCCTTCCAGCAGCCTGCCGAGCTCCTCGTTGCTGCGGACAGCCGGCCAGGGGACGATCCTGTCCTTCTGCTGTCGCGAGCCGTGTTTCCTGCCAGTTCCAGGATCTCAGTGGTCAGGCACTTGAGCACAGCCAGCAGGGAGACGGGAATGCATCCACGGTGCCTCCTTTTCAATTCATTTGACAATTGGGGATGTAGTTGAGATATTATTTGAGCTTTTGAGATGTTAATCTGCTGCTCCTGGTTGTAGAAAAAACACCTTGTTGTCATGGTTACGCACCATAACAAATGTCCAAAACTAAAAACGTTTCAGTAAAAATCCTTCCAGCTGCACAACATCCAATACCAGAGGAAGTAATCATCAAAAAAAAAAGTGATTTACATCCAAAAAAAGGGGACTTAATGTTTCCAAAAGCAAAATCTCAGAATGAATGTAACAGAGCTGCTCCAACAAGCAGCCGCGCCGAGCGGCGCGATTCATGATTGAATTGTTTGGTATATTGAATTGTACATGATTAGTACATCAGAAAACAAAAGAATGCTCATTAAAAAAACTGATTTCTTGGGGTTGTAAAGAACCAAAATTCAATTAAAAAATGCAGCAGTGTGAAAGTTTTAGGACTTGAAAATAAAAAAAACTAATAAGAAAATGGTTATTCTGTTTGGAGCTAAAGAGACAACACTTGGGTAATAAAAACCATCCACAGGAAAGAGATTAGGTCAACGGGTTTAAAGCATCTTCAGTGGTTCTGAAAGCTCTGCAGATTACTTCAAAGGGAGAAGACTTAATGACAATTAATTTAGTAAACTCTAACTCGATTAGCATTTAGATCATTTAGGTTTTAATTAGTTGTTAGAGGAGGATTACATTCTGAATCCTATTACTGAGGTTAAAGCAGTAAAAATGTAATCAAATGTTACAAACTAAAAAGCTGCAAACTTTAAGTTTTATTCATTGAGAAGAAACACTGGCTGCTCAAACTGGATTACTGCATATAAATAAATAAATGTGTAATAAATTTCTGTATTGTAGTTTCAAGATATGTTGAAAATGAAGCGTTCAGACCGGATCCTGGTGGCCACACTTAAAAACAAACTAGTGACTATTACTCTGCTGCACGTTTTAACTATAATTAATCCATAAAGCACTTTATAAAACAGAGACAAAAGGACAAAAAAATAACTTTTTGATCTTTTTAAACCTCTTTATAAAACACATGTTGAACTAGAGATTAAGAAATGTTAAATAAGTTTAAAATGGAGAACAAAAATTGCTTAACTAAAGAAATGAATGGCTCAAAACATATACTAGTGTATAATTCTGTTAAAATGTACTATTTCATCTTTGTACATCTGTTCTCAATTTTTATTCCATTTGATGTTTTTAATATTTCAACAATCTAATTAATTGGGGGGAGGGGGGGGGGGTTCAGTTTTTATTTGAAACTGCACATTTAAATCATTTAAATTACATTTTAAAATTCATCTCTTGGATTTTGATGCCTCTATTTTTTGTTTAACTGATTTTATGCATTTTTGTTGATAGGGATTTACTTCTTTTAGTCTTAGAATGCTTTATTCTTTTATGTCTGGTGACCTCTGTTATGTCTGATTTGTTGTACAGGTGGTTATTTCAAGTACTTCATAAAGTTGGTGTTCTGAATTTTACATTTATTTATTTACATTTTCTTCCTTTTATTTTTCCTTTAGTTTGTCCTCTTTACTTTCAAAAATGCTATTTTAGAGTCAATTTAACTGAGAATAAATGGGTAAAAATAAAAAGAGGCATATTTTATAAGTTGTAAAGCCACGACTGTGGATTACCTTTGAAAATAACCTTGAACTGATGCATTGTTTGCCTTTGATTGGTATCAGGATTTGAAAAAAGAAAATGGAGCTCAGTTTTTGCTCAAGTAAAGTCTAAAACTTACATGTACATGGATTAAAAAGTTTAAATTCAGAGTTCATGATAAATCAAGCCCATTTAGCTGCATGAAGCTAAAACTCCGGCTCCGCTTCATTCGTTTGGCAGCAGATCTGAAAACTGAGCTGATTAAAACCTTCTTTTATCGATCACTCTGGTAAACAAAGACAATGTGGTATTTATCCCCAACAAGCGGTCAGAGCACACACACATCTGCTGCAGCTGTTTCGGCTGCAGTGATATCAGCTCTGAGAGACTTTGGGCTCCGTTGCTGCAGGATTTGTGAGAACGTACCCAGTTCTGCAGGTCGGCGAGGACAAATGTCCACCAGGATGGTTTGCAGGTTGGCTATGATGTGATCGTTGGGCATGTTGAGCTGCATGGAGCAGAAAACAGCGTGAGCTCAGTTCCTGGCGTCACTTCACAAACGCGTAACATTTTCAACACAGCAGAAATTAAACTCTGACTTTAAAGAAACGTGTTTTTAACCAGTGAACCCTCTAAGTTCAATAATCAAAAGGTATGATTTTATTTTTTATGTTTTCTGTATTCTGGAGTTGTAAAGGAGTTATACTAAAGGTTGTCATTGCGAAAAATAAAAAAGAAGTTTATCCTCAACATTATCTGAGTTATTTAAAAGAATTTACTCCAGAAGGTTTCCAGATATTTAATTCTGAAACGCAGGTCTGCACTCAGTAGCTGCTTTGCCATTGATCAGTACAACTTGAGACGGTTGTTCTCAGGTGGAGGTGAATACCCACTGTGACTCGTTTCCCCGCTCTGTGGGTGAGATCGTCAATGCACAGTGAGCGGGCATCTGTCCACTAACAAAAAAAGAAAGGTCTGGACCTTATAGTCCACGGCACTACGTTTACTTTTGGAGCTTCCATTACTGAACTAAAAAAAAAAAAACTACCCGCCCCCACCACCACCACTTTATTATGAGAATCCAAACGACTAAATATTTGTCAAGTAAAAGCTCAAATGCAGATGAATCCAACAAACATTTTAGAACTATTTTAAAACTAAAAACGCCAACATTTTCCAAGCAAACTTATTCTTTAATTTAATTTTCTCTCTTTCTTTATAAGATATTCTTTTTAATTTGTGCACTCAACATGTATTTTTATGTGCCTGAAACATGCAAACATGTCAGCGGGTGGTAAAAACCTGTTTTTACAGCAGAGTTTGTCGTACCGTAGCGATCTGCGTCTGGACGACGCCGTCCTCCTCCACCGTGAAGCCGTGACCCTTCGTAAACAACGCCAGCATCTTGGGAACATCGATACCGACCGTGCCTGAGTGTGAACAGAAACACAACCGAACACATTTAAACATCATTTAAACATCATTTAAACATTTGCAATTCAGCCATTCAGCTGTTGTAATTACAGGTAGTCACCGAGTTACGAACGAGATCCGTTCCTACGGCGCGTTCGTATCTCAATTTGACGTAAGTCGGAGCGCCGGCCGCGTGGCTGCTGTAACTCCGCATTTTCGGACGTAAATCAAAACTGAAACCACATGGCGAACGGTAACGGCATTTTAAACACGTTTTTTTCAATGTGAAACAACAACAGCGCAATTAGAACGCCGTTTTAATGTGTTTCCAAGCAGTTTGCTAACAAAATACCCTCAAAAAAATCGGAAAAAAAAAACCATAAAATGCTGCATAAAAGACAACGTAAGGTGTGATGACGTCACTGGGGGGCGGCGCCGTAAGTCCGAAATGCCGTAAGTCGATGGCGCCGTAAGTCGGTGACTACCTGTATTTAAAAAAGGTTACAGCAAAAATAATGAGTAACACAGATGACAAACATCCTTAACAAAATATGGACTTTTTTTAATCAGAGACTAATTTTACAAGCTTTTATTGTGTAAATAAATATCCAAACTCCCTCTTAAGTTAAATCTAAGAGGTTCCTCTGAGCGAGAAACAAAATGTGATCCATTTTACCTCTTTTGTTCTTTGGGAACTTCTTCCTCAGTTTGTTTTTTAGTGGCAAAAGCTTCGGCATCATGTCAGGAAGCGCTATGTAAAAGTCAGCCGAAATCAGATCATCCAAGATCTGAAAAGAAAAATATCATTCTGATTAAACTGAACAGAAACACTCCTGAAGGTCATCTAAAGTACAACTTCAGAACAAACGTGTGTTTATGTAAACAAAACCAGATAAAGACACGTGTCATTTCTGTAACATCAGCCTGATTCTACTATCACTGTCCAACAGTAAAAAGCTTCGACACATTGAACAGTTCAGCTAAAATAACTAAAAATAACTCATTAAATAGTAATCCTTCGCTAACAGACACACAGATATTAACAAACTCATCACTCACAGGCTGAATGAGCTCTATTCCTCCAACGAGCGCTGCTCCGTTCGCCTTAGCATCTTGGATGTTAACTGGCTTCTGCAGAGGAAGTCAGACATCTTGACATCTGATTTTACGGCTTCAAAATTTACCACATCTCACCAGAATCTCTCCCATAGGTCGTTAATATGAACATCCATGTTATAACCTATAAACTGTGGCACTTGGCTAAATTGGAAATAGTTTCCTTGGTATAAAATTAAAAAAAAAAACTGCCACAGAAAACAATTCATCATCAGCGAACACACAGCTGCCTAAGACGATGAGGCTGATGAGGAGATAAAAGGTTTTACCTCGGCGAAAACTAGAACTTTGTTCATCTCCGTCTTGAAGCGGTGCGGCAGGAGCACGGTGCTGACGAAGGGGTCGACTTTTTTCTGCAAGGGGACAAAATAAATTTGTTTGTTGTGGTTATGAATAGCCAGCGTGACTAATGATGTCATTCAAGGAGCAAGCGTGGGTAATTAGGTGTTATCTGGTGGCACTTGGAGCGTTGATGATTTATTATGAACATCAGTTCTGTGGAAACAGATGTGGGGGGAGACGGAGCAGCTCTCCGCGGACCGACTGCAGTCCTGTGATGTGGAAACCAACCGGTGAGGGTTTTATTCCTCTGTGCTAATCCGTTTTCAGCTGACTAACCAAAACTGCTGCAGCAGCAAAGACTGATGCGCGATAAAGACGTTTCTGATTAGTGGAAGTGAGGCGTGACCGTAGACTCCTGAACAGGAAACAAATCCAAACAAGTCCGACAGAGAAAATATGAAACTAAGATATCCTGATGCGTGCTCAATAATCCAGGTAGAAAAATCTACAAATGCTAAGTCTGGTCCTCTGGCAGGTTGGCTTTCTTGGACTGTGAGGTATCAGTGTCTGATAGAGGATATTTGCAAACTGAGGTGTACCGCAAAC
>JARVLU010001462.1:4097020-4111370 GCA_031762415.1 Simpsonichthys santanae
CTTCCGATCACAACCCCACCGTCTAACCACCGCGCCACCACTCACCCAAAAAAAAAAAAAAAAAAAAAATGGAAAATGGATTTTTACACAAAACGACGGTTATTTCAGAATTGTGTTGAAAAGATTATTTACTATATGTAGCATAATCCCGACAAAAATCCGACATTAGTATAAATGAACTTGCTCGTAGTCAGAAGAGAGTGCTTGCTAAAACGTGAAAATCTTAAAACCGGAAGCCCGCTTTAATAATCGTTTGGACATCAACAGATACGAAATAGTTTATTTTCTAAATAAACTTAAAGAATGGTAAACGAATCGCACATTTAAACGAAAAAACGTAAATCATAAACACCACAATAACTGACCTTTCCACATAACCGACGTGCAAGTTGCCATACCTTCTGCGGATAGTCCGTGTGGAAACAAATGTTTATTCAATGGTTCCGCAAACGAATCCACCGCAAATCTATTTACAGTACAGTATTTTTAAAATGATAACAATTGCTTTGAATAAAATTAAAATAATTTTAAGAATTTATTGACTCTAAATATTATATTCAGCGTTCATTTTTAATACATTATCATTTTATTACTTTTAAAACGTGTAGCCTACTTATAAGGACACAAGATGTTGTTAACTTGCTGATTTGTTACTATAATGAAGGGAAATATTCAAAATATATATTATTTGTATTTATAACAACAATTAATATTCTGATTTTGGTAATAAAATGAAATGTTTTGGTGTATACTGTACTGAAAAAAAAAATTTTTTTTAATCTGCCAGAAACTAAAGGCTGTGTTTTTAAAAACAGCTCCACACAATTTCTGCTTCACTTATAAGATATGACAGCGAGATAATGAGTTCATATCATTTTTGGTGGTAGAGAAAATCTCGCGAACACATTGACGAAGAAGACGCGCGCTCCCCGGCGTGACGGGCATGAGCGGAAGTCGCGTTTGTTGTTCTTCCTTCTGTTTCCGAGACGTTCAGGGTCTAAAGGGGTTCCAGAGTTTCGTCTGCATGTCTATGCCAGGTCCCTCAATAAAACCTCATCCACCGCCCACGAATGAAGGTAAAGCCTCGTCTGAGTTTGCGCTTACGCTGAGGAGGTTTTCAGGAGGTTGTTGCGGGGGTTGCTTCCGTCTCGTCCGATCGTCCTCCTCCGCTCTGAAGCTCTGGTGAGCCCCGGGTGGCGTGCGCCCAGCCGCCGCCAGCAGAACAAATCCAGCGCGGTGCTTCGCAGGCGCCGCACGGGTAACGCGGCTGCTGCTGTGCGGACGTTGTTTTTATGAGTTAATCGCTGGTTTGTACCGAGAGGCGGATTAATAAAGGGTGTGTTTTCCTTTGGGGTCAGATGTGACAGCTGTGGGTCGAACCTTGCCCGAACGGGCCTGTCGGTCCACGTTACGCACTTGTCACTTTTGACACCACAGCTATGTTTGGAGACTCAGCTGTTGCCACTGCCACATTTTTACCACTTAAACACATCCATACTGCACTTATAAATGCATAAGGTATAACTTTATTGATCCCGCAGGAAATTGTTGTATGCTACATTAAAACTTTTCAACTTTTAAACACTTTCCATGTTTCCATATGAGTCTTAAAGATAAAGTTAGAACCAAAAAAATAAATAAACAAACCACAATTTTTAGGGGGGTTAAATCAAAAACCTAGGTGTGTTTGTTTACCTACTTTAACATTTGTTTACCTGCACTGACTACAACCAGCAGTGCAGCAGATCAATAGTTGGACTTTGTTTACATTGAGTGCGTACCCACATTTCAGAATTTCTTATCAACATATTTAAAAACTACCTGGACAATGACTTTCAAATTGTACCATTTAATATAGTTCAGAACAAAAGTTTTTGATGTTTGATTTCATTATGCAGTGATTATGTTTAAATTGTTTAACACTTCTTGTACGTTTACCCTGGAATGATGGGTTTTCTGCACGTCTTCGTGTACGTTTGAGTCAGGAGACCACAGATATCTGCCTGCAGCCGCTCTGGCTTCTTACTTGTGACCTAGCAGAGTGTAAACAGGTTATGTAATTATTTTTTTCTAAAGTTGTTCCGCACACGCTGGTTCTCCAGCCTTTAGAGCTCTTCTAACATTTATATATTCTCTATGCTCATAAACTTGTTGGATACGTGCATTTTCAGAGCCAAGTGTGTTTTTTAAATATTTATTGTGAGGATGTTTGTTTTAAAGGCAGAACTTGAGGGCCGCTATGAGAACAGGTGGGATTTATTGACAGCACATGAAATGCGACTCCGTTTATTTGACTTTACGACGAATACGATGCTCGAGAAGGAAAGAAAAAACAAAAAGTCACCTTAGGAGTAATCTGAGCTCAGAGTAAGTGATTATTTAGATTATAAATAAGTTTGACTTAAGGTCAAGATGGCTTGTCTCAAATCCTACTACAGATAGAAATGTTTTGAACTTAGATGACCTTAGATAGATAACTTGTATTAATTGACTTTTTTTGTATGTGAATGTTTTTGTAGCGACCTGAGACAACTTGAGTTGTGACTTGGCGCTATATAAAGAGTCTATTTGAATTGAACTTGCTTTTTTAATGTGTGCTCTATTAATCTGTTTGTTTTGATCAAATTTATGAACAGTGGGGGTTTATTTGGGTTAAGTATGGCTAAAACTAACTAGAAAAGTCCTTTACCAACAAAAAAAGTAAGACTGCTGTCTTAAATAGTCTCTCAAAAGCTAAAATGTGACTTGATTAATTTCTCTGACTTAATAAAATATTTAAATTTAGCATCACGTGAATCCAGATTGTTCCCGACAAATACATAAAACAAAATATTCAAAGATTACATTTACTCATTATACCTTTATCAAATAAAGCTGGACGTTCAAAATGACAGCAGTAATATGTCCATGTACTATACAGTACATAACTCTTAAATAATCCTAATAAAACTAGGTCTTTTACTTTAAATAAGAGACTTTTTTTAAACTGAATATTTTTAAAAACTTGTTTAATTTAAAGCACAGATGAACGTTCATTTTACTTCAGGTACCAGTATGTTGAATACGAGGGTTTGTTTTAGGATTGATAGTTTGTTTTTAGTCATCTGCACAAAATATTGAAGGTCATTCTTTCAGAATTTTTTTTTAATCTCTTACATAATATGATTATTTAGATTTTATTCTATGAATTTTTTTACTCTCTCTGTTAAATTGGCTGTAAAGTATTCATGTTTTCCATTAATTCACTTTCTAAAGCTTTGAAAAACATCACATCACAGAATATTTTCTCTTTTTATATTCCTGATCCTTAAAATGAATTTGTTCGAGCATGCGTTGTACAAATGTGCTGCAGATACTTGGATTGTTTTATTTTGTGTTAAATTCAGGGTGTAACGCCTTTTCGCTAAATGTTTGAGGTTGTAAGTTTCACAGTTGTTTTGATTTTTTTCTAAACGTGAATGAACTTATTACAAAAATCAACTTGATTTTTTCAAAAAAATCAGTTGTTTGATTTTTTTTTTTTTGTTAAAAAAAACTGAAAAGTAACCAAACTGTTTGTTCTGTGACCAGTTTGAAGTCTTAAATCAATGTTTCCTTTAGTCATCTTTTAAATTTGTACTTTACATTAAACATTAGTTTTACATTCATATGCTGAACTAAGGATTTTTTTATTAAAGAAATTTGTTTTTCTTCATCTCATCGATACATAACTTGTAAAAAAAAAATGTGTTTATATTTTTTCACATGATTTTTATGATATTTAAATTTTTTGGTGTGTTTGAGAATAAAAAACAATCATTTTTGCTTTGTTTTTTCAGATTAACAGGTATGCCAAAGGAAAAATATGACCCTCCAGATCCCCGCAGATGTTACACTATCATGCCAGCTGAGGAGGCAGCCAGCGGGAAGAAGTCTCACTGGGCCGAGCTCGAGATCTCTGGTGAGTCCAAACCACGCCGCTGGATCTGATTCCATTTAGAGACAAACTCCTTTACTGGCACTTTCAGCTCAAAATGTGTACAGAGACGCACGAGAGACGTAGCTCCAGGTTTAAAACTCAAAACGAAAGATGAACAAAATGATGTGCGACAAGACATAAATGTTAAAGAAGAAAGTTCTCCATGTCCATCTTCTACCTCATATCTGTAGTTGGGTCACCAGAGAGAATATAAAATCCCTCCAGATGGTTCTGGGTCTTCATCAGGGTCTCCTCCCTGTGGAATGTATCTGGTAAACCTCAGGAGGCGTCCTGATCAGATGATCCACCTCACCTGACCATGGCCTCGGGCTTAGAGCAGCTGTTTACTGAAAGTATTGATGGGTCCACATACACATTCATCTTCAACTGGGCGATGCAAACTCCTGCCAAAGAACTCCGGTTTCTCCAAGAGCAGATTTTTGCCGTGTTTGTTTAAAGTGTCACAGAAATTCAAAAGTTCAAAACGATACCAGCCAACTAAAAGGAAAGCTGCAGAACAACAGTCTGGAAATGTGTTTCATTGTCCTTTTCTTTTATTTGTGTATTATCGATGTTTCGGCAATCGTTTTTATTTTATTTCTTTTTGCTTTTTGCATCAAGTTGGTCAAAATATGCACAAAGATGAGTGGTACTGGACCTGAGAAGAAATATTACTCAAGCGATTGATTGTTGACTTGTTTATTCAACTGGGAGAAGTCTGAATGCTCCTCTGGGTTAAAGTGAGTCTTTGCCTCGGCGGAGGTGTTCAAGTATCTGGAGCCTTGTTCACAGGCGACGTCATGCGGCAGATGGATTGATCATTCGGTCTTCAATTAGCAATTAGCTCATCAGCCTGAACAGTTGTCATACAAACAGCTGTCTTCAACACATTAAATATCAATTGTCCATAACATTTCCACAGAACCCCATTTCTAAAGATCTGAACTATTGTTTTAAATATTGGGGGAGAGTCGTTGCCTCAGGTGGAGGAGTTCCAGTATCTTAGGCATCTTGGTTTGAGTGACGGTAGGATGGAGCAGGAGATGGATCGACAGATTGGGGCCTCGTCCTCAGTAATTAGGGCGTTGCTTTGGTCGATCGTGGTGAAGAAAGAGTTGCATCAAAATGCAAAGCTCTCAGTTTATTGGTCCATCTACGTTCTGTCACCAGTAATCATGAGGTGTGGATTGTGACCCAAAGACCAACATCCTGGATGTAATTTGCCAAAATGAGCTTTCTTTGTAGAGTTGCGGGGCTCAGCCTTAAAGATGGGGTGAAGATCTTTTGGTGCTTTGCCACTTGTTGGTTTCACACCGCACCAGTTAACCTGCCCACTGCTGGTACTCGCCCCACTCAACCCAGTTTATGGGTCCATCTTGTACTTGGGTTCGAGCGAACCGCTCCGAGGTGACGATTTTGACGTAAGCAGGCACCAGCTGTTGATTGGTCTGTGGAGCTGCATCACTGGATGACCTGCCCAGTCAGGACCTGTCAACTCTCACAGATTTTACATAAATTAAATGGATTTGTCCCAATTTTTCATGACTATAGAGAAAGATTTTTCAAAAACTAATTTCACATTTATTTTACATCTCAGAGCCAGACCGTAAGGAAATGCTAAGGTTACCCCCTCCTCATCCTCTCTGCCATCCCCTCACCAACCCTAGTGTGAGAGTATTGCAGACTTTTTGTGAATTTGACAGATTTCTGAAGCTAGGCATCCCAAGGGGTTGACATATATGCCAGCAGTAATTGTAAACAACGTCTGAACCATCATTTCCTCTCTGATCATTGAGGGTTAGTTAGATTTTCTAGTTTCTAGTTTGGTATGGAAGCTCCAAAAACAGTGTTGTGGACAAACGACGAGGTCCAGACTTTTCTGTTGTTACTGGTGGATCAGAGGATTCGGCGCGAGCTGGACGGAGCTACATGAAACCGCCCACTTTGCATTGACGATCAAGAAACAAGTCACAGTGACGGTTCACCTCCACCTGAGAAGAACCGATGAGACGAGTCGACTCGAGTCGTACTCATCCATGGCAAAGCAGCTTTAGTCGTCCTGGGGGAGCTCGGAGTAGAGGCGCTGCTCTTCTGCGTTGAAGGGAGTCTGCTGAGGTGGTTCATCTGATTAGTGCACCACCTTCTAGAAGTTTCCCAACAAAATCCCACTGTGAGGAGACCCTGCTGAAGCAGAACTCCCTGGAAGGATGAAATACATTCTCTGGCATGGGGAGGAGCTCCAGGAGGAGCTGGAGAGTGTCTCTGTGGAGAGGGAGGTCTGGGTTTCCCTCCTGGACCTGCTGCCTCCTTGACACAATCCTAGATGAGTGTCAGAAAGAAGGATGGACTTATTTAATGAAATTAAACACATGTCGTCGTTTTCCTCAAACTTTTGAACTTTTTCACGCTGAACTGAATCAACGTTCAAATATTCTTCTTTTTGTTTTGTGGCAGGGCGGGTGAGGAGCCTGAGCAGCTCGTTATGGACCCTGACTCACCTGACGGCGTTGCACATCAACGACAACAACCTGACCCGCATCCCGCCGGACATCGCCAAGCTGCCCAACCTGGTCTACCTGAACCTGTCGTCCAATAAGCTCCGCAGCCTGCCCGCCGAACTGGGCAACATGGTTTCTCTCAGGTAGAAGAGGATCGCAGGAAGCTTCGTTCCTGTGAAATAAATCGAATAAAACTTTATCTCAGCAGCGACCTGCGTATGAGACCAGCAGATTCTTGAAAACACTGTCAGATCAGAAAATAGGTGAATTTAACAACAAAAATAAGTCAAATCTAATGAATTGTTTTGCATTTAAAAAATATGACTCTTGAGTTTGGTTCTTTGATTAGCAGGAAACATGATCAAAGTGCCCAAATGAATCCAATTAATACAGAAAAACTTTACATCTACACTCATCCATCTGTTATTAGTCATTCTGCGTGCACGTGAGAGCGCAAACTGTTATTTTCTGTAGAGAAAGAGCTGCCGTGATGTTAATGCTGGTTATAATTACACATCCAGTTTGAACATGAAACAGTGTTCACTCTGTTTCCAATTAGCCGCATGTTTGCTGACATTTGTCCACTTGTTTAAAGTTTATACAAAGAAGTGGTTGTTACTTGATTCACACAAAGCTCTGACTTAACAGGATGTAACTTTGTTTTAAAGCTGAAATATTTATTTAAATTCCCTCAAGGCGTTTAGATCACAAATAATCACAAAGCATCAAAGGAAGAACAAGGTTCAATCCAACCTAAATTAAATAAAATGGTACTTTGCTTACAGATCGCTGACGCTTTATTTTTATTTTTTGCAGGGAATTGCTTTTAAACAACAATCTTTTACGAGTTCTGCCTTATGAACTTGGGAGGCTTTTCCGGTTGCAAACTCTGGGGCTAAAAGGTGAGGCTTTTATTTTGAAACCACCAGGAATTTTGTTACAGACGTTATGACTGCTGCCCACTTGTTTCAGTACATGTTCAGGGATGCATTTCACATTAGATGTTTGGAGGTTTGATTTTGTTTACTATGATCTGATTTTATCTGCAGGAAATCCTTTGTCCCAGGACATCCTCAACATCTACCAGGAACCAGACGGAACCAGAAAGCTTTTGAACTACATGCTTGACAATCTAGCAGGTAAAGGTCTCGGCTGCGTCGCCTCACAGAGCTCATTCATATTCAAAACATGTTTTATTGAGTGTATTATGACATCATTGTGTCTGACAAGGATAAACGAGCACTAATCCTTGTCTTGCCCTGTTCCCAGTCCACCCAGAGCAGCTCCCCCAAAGACCGTGGATCACTCTGAAAGAGCGAGACCAAATGATCCCCACAGGTTAGTTCTTGAGACACGTCAAACTTCCTGCGAGTCCGTCTTTAACTTCCAGCCGCTACGAAACGCAAAACGAATGCAGTGCCTTACAGAACTGTTCCTCCCTCGTGTATTCTTTTGTTTTATTGCCTTATAGCCTGGAGTTTAATTAGATTTTTAATTAAAGCAAATACATGAACTTAAATGGGGGGAAATTTAGTTTTAAATCATATAAAAAAATATAAAACTGAAAAACATATTCAGCACCCACAGCTCGACTCTGAAGAGACATGAGCAGCAGGACGTCTCTTCATGAGTCGTGAGCCGGGTCCGTCCAGCTGCTGGAGTTTTGCTCCTTCGTGTCCGTGCTGCTTGTTTTCAACAATCCTTAAATCAAACCTGACATTCTCAGTAGGGTTTAGGTCTAGACTGGAACACTCCAGGACGTTTACCTGGTTCTGGTTATACCAGTGGAGCGGAGCTCCAGCTGCGCGTTTTGGGTCGTCGTCTTCCGTCCCAGCCTCAAACCTCTAGAAGAGTCAGTCAAGAGCTTCTTTGTATTTCCATCCACCTATCTTAACACTCTGACCAGATTCTCTTAGTACCAGCTGATGAAAAACATCCCCACAGCATGATGCTGCCACCACCGTGCTTCACTTTAGGGAAGGTGTTCTCAGCATGAGAGGCCTCAAACTTGGGGTTGTCCTAAACAGTAGAGCTGCTGCTCCTCCACATCCAGAGGAACCAGCTGAGGTGGTCCAGACCTCTGGTAAAGATTTCTCCTGGACGCCTCCCTAGCCAGGTTTTCTGGACATGTGCAACTGGGAGGAGACCCCGGACATAATAGAGAGACTACCAGTATGTCTCTTGGTTGGCCTGAGTCCTCCCAGAAGACTCTTTGGCCACTTCATAAAGCTCTGTGCAGCTTCTAGTGGTCTTTTGGACAGATTGTCTCATCTTTGCAGAAGAGCCTCCCAGCACCATAAGGGTTTTCTCTCAAGTGTTGGTTTATATAATAATATTTTAATTAAAAGATTACCATGATACTGCACTTTAGAGTCAGCATAAATTTACCTAGATTATAATTCAGTCAAGACATATCGTTAATCTCCAACTGTTGGAGTCATAAAACTTCTTCTAAAAACCAAGTTTTGATCATTGTAGCTGTTCACTTGTGCGTTTTGTTTATGGTGTCGTCTTCTCCCGCAGCTGTCTTCACAGTCATGTGTTATAACGTGCTGTGTGATAAATACGCCACGCGGCAGCTCTACGGATACTGCCCGTCCTGGGCGCTGAACTGGGAGTACCGCAAGAAGGGCATCATGGAGGAAATCACCAGCTGCGATGCTGACATCATCAATCTGCAGGTGAAGCTGCAGGGTTCTCTCCCGACATAACGATCAGCTGGAGTTGAGTTTATTTTGTCTGATGAGGTTCTTTTTTTTTTTACTCTGCAGGAGGTGGAGACGGAGCAGTACTACACTTTGTTTCTGGAAACACTAAAGGGTCGTGGTTACGACGGCTACTTCTGTCCCAAATCTCGTGCCAAACTGGTTTCTGAGCAGGAGAGGAAACACGTGGACGGCTGTGCGATCTTCTTTAAAACTGAAAAGTGAGCTTAACGACTCCTGACGTCGACGCAGGATCCACTCGTGGCACTTTTATATAAAACGTGGTTTAAAACGGAACAAAACGTGGTGCTGGGAGACGATGTGCGGTAAAGAGGAAGCGCAGTGAGTTTCTGAGGTTCATGCTGCTTTGTTGATGTGTCTGCAGGTTTACTTTGGTACAGAAACACACTGTGGAGTTCAATCAGGTGGCCATGGCCAACTCTGAGGGGTCAGAGGTCATGCTGAACAGAGTGATGACCAAAGACAACATCGGAGTGGCGGTGCTGCTGGAGGTCAATAAGGACTTGTTCTCCAGTGGTAAGAACAGACGAGATCAATCCTCCGATAAAAGAACATCCAGTTCCTTCTCTGTGTCCTCGAGGGCCCAAAACACGCCTGGCTTTAATTTTTCAATCAGTCTGTCTGGGACTAGCACAAACAAGTGAAATTAATTTATTTTTTTTGTTTTGTTTGAGGCATGAAACCCCCTCAGGAGAGGCAGCTGATCCTTGTGGCTAACGCTCACATGCACTGGGACCCCGAGTACTCCGACGTCAAGCTGATCCAAACCATGATGTTCCTGTCGGAGCTGAAGAGCATCGCTGAGAAGGCGTGGGGCTCTGTGACCACGGGCTCGCCAACCTCCGACCCGTCATCCATCCCCATCGTCCTGTGCGCTGACCTCAACTCGCTGCCTGACTCAGGTATGCCCGTCTGATGCTCAGGAGCTATTCTCTGCTAACGTCGCGCACCTGTGCAGTAAGGTGTCCCTGTGCTCGGGTCCAGGTGTGGTGGAGTACCTGAGCAATGGAGGAGTGGCTGATAACCACAAGGACTTCAAGGAGCTGCGCTACAACGAATGTCTGACCAACTTCAGCTGCAACGGCAAGAACGGCAACGCGGACGGGAGCATCACACACAACTTCCAGCTGAAGAGCGCCTACGACAGCAATCTGATGCCTTACACCAACTTCACGTACGACTTCAAGGTAAAGCCCAACGTCCGAACGTGTTCGATGCTGATCTCACCAAAGCTTTTCTGAGTCCAGCTGCACAAAATTAAGCACAAGTCTCTCTTGTAAATGAGTCCCCGAAGCTCAGTGGGACCAGCTTGGATAAATAAAGGTTGAATGTTGGAAGCATGCTTTCAAATTACATAAAAATGTAACACCCAGCACATTTTATGCTTCACATGTTGAGAAATGACGGATGTGTCGTCGTTTTGGTCAAACCTTAAAAATTACCTTCTGCACAAACTCATAAAATGTCAGGAGATGAAGGAGGTGACGGTACCCATCATGAAATTTAAGCTTCATATCTGTAAAATGGACTGAGGCATTTTGGGGGCTTGTAATATCAGTGAGCTATGGCGGCCGTTTTGAATTGGATTGTCTTCATGAGTAAACGAGATGTAGACGTAAACCCAGTGATTAATTTCTGCAAGTTTCATTAAAATCCATTCAGGTCTGGTCGTTCTTGAGAATAGATCTTTCACAATGAGTAGAGCTCCCAGTTTGTGTTGGAGATGACTCTCAGCTACTACCACACCAAATATGAGCATAATATCTAAAATTGACTTAATTATAGCCAATTTTTATGTTTTCTAAGCTCGTGGCTAAACAAAAGCAGTTACGCAGCCTTTAAGTGACTGAGTCATTTATTTTTAGTAACACTGACCCATAATGAAGCACAATCTTCAGGATGGGTCTGAACCAGTTCCAAAGGCTCGTTGCTCAACCTTTCCTGTGTGAACCACCAGGGGGGGCTCGCACGCCTCAGTTGAAGAGCAGGTGGTTCAGATCGCCTCGATCAGTTTAAGTATTTTGAAGCTGCTCCTCGGCCTGACGCTGTTTCTGTGTCCGCAGGGCGTCATCGACTACATCTTCTTCTCCAAGGCTCACATGAGCGTCCTCGGCGTGATGGGGCCGCTCGAAAGCCAGTGGCTCATAGACAACAACATCACCGGCTGCCCCCACCCGCACGTCCCCTCGGACCACTTCTCCCTGCTGGCCCAGCTGGAGCTGCACCCCCCTCTGCCCCACCAACTGAACCCCCTGAACGGGCTGCACCTGTCGGTCCACAGGTAGTGCAGCCCGAGAGAGCCCCACCTGCCCCTCTAACTCCGCCTCCCCAGCTTTTAAACACTGTCCAAGCTTTACACCGGACCCTGTACAGTTCATCATCAGAACGTCTGACACCCCCCCCCCCTGCCGAATCCTCACACACCAAAAAGGAGTGAAGTATTCGACCCGTTTGTTGCTCCTTTTCATATTTTTGCACACTGAATGTTTGTTTTATTTCCCCCCTTTTTGAAAAAGCTTGATACCAAATGTTGGGGTGAAATTGTTGATCTTTAACTCAAATGTTTTGCTTTTTGCCTTAATTGTGAGAAACGACGACAACAAACTTATAACATCAACTGTCCAGGAGAAATTTACACCTGAAAATGTCATCGGCTGAGCGTTTTTCTACTTCTCACATTCATGACATCATTTATTAGTTCTGACGAGATGTTACCGTTGTACGTTGAACTGAAATCACTGTTTAAAAAGCTCCAACCTGCAGCCGTTTGACGCCACCAGTCACACTACAAACACACAAACAGCTGAAGTTCTGAATGTTAGTCCTGCTTTATTCAAAAACACCAAGTCTTCAATGAGACGTGGGGGAAAGGCTTCGAGTTTTTAAGGGTAAAAGTTCTTGTTTTTAAAATTAGTGTTTGAAAAACAGAGTATGAATCAATAAATAGATCAAATAAAGATAAAGCTTCTTTTGGGGGTGGGGGGCTGGGGTTCTGACCTGTTTTGTACAAGTATGCAGTTTATCTGTTTTTTTCTGGATTATATTATCTCTCCCTTTGGGTCTGATCTGTGCTACAAGTGAAAACGTCAAATCTGCCTCAGCGACAAACGAGCTGCTCTGTTCGCCTCATTTAGACACAAATATTAGTTTTCTTTAAGGCGGGGCTGAACCTCGCCTCCTCTGGCGTTCGGTTCTCTGCAACTCAAATCAGATCAGTGAGCGGCGTCACGTTCAGGCAAACACGTTAAACACGTTCGCCCCTTCTTGGTTTGCGTAGACGAAAATCATATTTTACGACATTTACAGACGATCACAGCGTTTGACAGTTTGACGTCCTGTTTTCTTCATCCGGCCGGCCAAAGAAAGAGAAATAATAAACGTGTAATGTCTGTTTTAGGCATTTCTTTACCAAACTGCCGTTTCCCTGTGGAGTTTTAAAAATATATTTTCTTGAGCTGATCATAACCGGCAGTCTTAATGTAAATCGCATCTCGCAGGACCTGTCACACTAAAGTAACGTCGTTTAACGAGCAGCTTCTGTTCTGACCCTTCTTTATAAGCACAATATATTTTAAAACGTACTTTGTGCGTTTCACCCCGCCGTGCATTTTTGATCAAACTACCAGGGCACTTCTGCTCTTCGCCAAAATACAAATCGTCACCCGTAATCGGTCTCGCACGTCCCAAATTATTATTATTATTATTTTTTAATTTTTTTTTTTTTTTGCCCAATTATGAAATGAGCAGATTAAATAAGAGCAGCAGCATCTGTTCCATGCCAACGGGAAACTGTCGAAATTTAATGTCGGCTTTGGTGAAGGAAAGTTTGTGGGTTTAAATCCTGAAAAGGGGGGGGTGGGGCTAAAATAACAAAGAAGTTTATTTTTAATAAATAATTAAAGATGATTAAATTAAATAAAAACCAGAGTTGTAAACTGTGAGCCACCACTAATTAAAAATAATTATTTATTTAATCTTAAATCTGGACTAATCTGCTTCTTGTACGTTTTGTCTTTCTGACGGTTTCAAAGCATATTTTCTGTGCACGTTGAAAAGGAAAAGCCATCATTCTGGGCCAGATTAAATAATCTGGTCTGGACGGGCAGCGCTGGCATGACGTGAGCTTTCTGAGCATCGATGAGGCCGGTGCTTCACTCCTGAACTAACCTCGCAGTGATTTTGTACAACAGCTTTAAACTGTCTTTGATGATGGGGGGAGTGCACCGGTCCCCTGTTTAAAAAGGTGCAAACATGTATTTTTCCCTCATAAATCAAAGCTGGACTTGGTGTTGCACATTTTGTCTTTGCCCGGTGCACTGTTAATAAGATCTCCACCTGCCGAGACCAAAATGTGGGTCTTTATTTTTAAAACTGCGAGCGTTTTTCTGTCTCCAACTCGCGGCCTTTCCATTGGTACTTTGTACAAGTATTACTGAGTTATTTTGAGAAAGAAAAACATAAAATGTTCCAGGTTTAAAAGCTGTTGGGTCTGGATGGTTTTTATTCCTCTGCATTTCTCTTTACACACACCAGCCTTGTACTTCTTCCCTCGTGTTATCACAGCCGTAGTCAGTTGTTCGAATTTCACGTTAACTTTAATCTTTTAATGGGTTTATTTGATCCGTTATTTCTTAAGGTCGGATAATTAAACGCCACATAACTAATTAGTTTTAAAATCAAAAACTGGGTGCACAAGTTCAACTTATTGGGACATTTCTCCAGTCCATAGAGGGTCAAATATCTTCATACACCCCCTAGTAATGTTTGGTAACATGTCTCTCACCTGGACCTCAGGCTTTAGTCTCCATCAACGAGCTTCTGGTTGGACTTTGGCTGATGTTTGATCGCTCCTCTTCTTGGCAGAATTGGTAGAGTTCATTTGTATTAGTTGGTTTACAAACTTCTAATTGGACTTTGAAAAATGCTGTTGCACAAGCATTACATTAATCTGCTTTATCCAATCAGAAACCAACTTTGATGCTTTATCCAATCAGAAACCAACTTTGATGCTTTATCCAATCAGAAACTAGCTTTGATACTTTATCCAATCAGAAACCAGCTCTGATGCTTTATCCAATCAGAAACCAGCTCTGATGCTTTATCCAATCAGAAACCAGCTTTGATGCTTTATCCAATCAGAAACCAGCTTTGATGCTTTATCCAATCAG
>JARVLU010001462.1:4120271-4134148 GCA_031762415.1 Simpsonichthys santanae
ATAGCAAACAACCATCAGGTGCTGATGATCCATCGTTAGGCTGATGGTCCTCCTTGACCATGTGAGCAGCTGGTTTTTGGATGTTAACAACAAACTGGTTGTTCCAAGAAGGTACAGTAATAAATTTGTGGGTCACACAGGCAGAACATCTTGCCTAGTCAGAACCATCGATCACTGCACACAAGAAGGTTCTGAAAATAAAATTTTATGTATTTCATATTTGAAAAAAAAAAAAAAAAAAGATTAAATTAGTTCACAAGCTCACCCAGTGTCCAAGACCCCTCCCTACCTGTGATGTCGTCCAACACCGCGGGGACTGATGGACCTCTTTGGGCTCCACACCAGATCAGAGCAGCAGCAGGACTAGAAGCTCCAAGGTGGTGACTGCACCCAACTACAGCCCAGCCCCGACTGTGTGGTGGAGACACCCAGCCTCCCCTCCTGACACAGGACCACCACCTGTCTTCATGGCCAGCAGCCCTACACGACTGAAGGATGCTGCCACAGGCCCTGCAGAAGCTCTGCCCTCAGGGAGCTGCTCCTGATCAGTCTTCACCTCCTCTCTGAGTCTTAGCCACACACGTCACAGCACTACAGTATTTATAAGACTGAGTTTGTTGCAGCTTCTCAAACTGACAAAGTCTTTTGGATCAAAAACAAAATATTTCAACAATTTTTCTATTTGAATCCGTCCAGAGGACCTTTTAACTTTTTTAGATTTCCACCTGGATTATTGAGCAGCATCAGGATGCCTTTAAAAAAAACTTTCACCTAAATGCAATTATCTGGTGTAGTAATTTAATTATTTGAAGCTTGGTTGTTAACTTATTCCAGGCTAGTATTACAGTAAATTTTACTTTGAATTGAGATAAAGTTCATAATTCAACAGCGCCACCTTCAGCCCATTTATATAACACAGTTTGCTGAATTTCTGTGTGCAGTTCATTTGAATAAAATAAAAAGTTAATCATTTTGTTGACGTCACAACTAAAACACTACAGTATAAAATGATGCATCTGTCATTCTGATTTATCAGAAATAAACTTGTTATTTCAATAAAAACACACAACGCAGATCACATTAGACTTTTTATTGTTTATAAGCGATTCCTGCACACATGCACCAAGAAATAAAATCTTTGTGGAGATTAGCAAAACTCATACTCCACTTTCTATAAATTTAAGTCACACTAGCTTTTGTTAAAATAGAATTCCTTTAGTTAGAATCACTAAAAAGAAATAAACTCCCAAGAGGCAAGTCGTGTGCATAGCTTATAACAACCTCCAGACAAAAATAAAACTACAATATTTAAATACATGCTTTAAATGAAGGTAAAAGGCTGCAGCGATGTAAACCCAAATTCAGACAAAACTTTCAGTGGTTCATCCCGTACGTGAGAATAAAGCGCAATTCTATAAAGTATAGTTGCAACAACAATGTAAATACAAGTGATACAAAAAGAGCTGCAGATGTGGAGCAACGAGGCGAAAACTGCTCCAATCGTGCAACAGTTTTTACACTTTACTAAAGATTCAAATCTGAATCTTCCAATTTGTCTAACTGGTTTAACCTAAATAAAAATAAAAACCAGTGCTGGTTTCAGATTGTCATGGAAGTTATACGCTGTTGACAAATCCAACTTCCCAGCACTGGGAATCTCAACACATTGATTATATTTAAATAAAACCTCCGAAAGTAAAATTTGAGGACAAAAAGTGACAAAACGTTCACATGAAGGACATTTCTGCGTACAAATACAGAACGATGGTTAGCAAACTAACTAAAAACTTTTGGGATAAAGAAACATTACACGACCTGCAAACTTCTATTGTGAAAAAATTTAATGCTTCCTACAAAATAAAATCCATATTTTTTGCCCTCTTCTGGTAGAAACTACTTGTAAAACATACCACAGAGCAAAAAAAAAACCAGCCGGCTGGTTCCCAGTTCTGCCATTTCATTCAGCGACACAAATTCCTCCTTTCTTGAATGTTTCATTAGTGTTTGTTCATCTGTAAACACAAGAATCGTGCGTGAGGTCGCTCCACCAGGGGGCAACAAACACTAACTGCTTTCTGCAGCTGGACACAATAAAAACAGAATAATTTGTGTGATCAAAGTGTTTGCATGAAGGCAGAGCAGAAAGAAGCGATTATTCCTCTGCAGCAGCTCAGTATTGAAACACGTTCTGTTCGTTTCGCAGGTCAGCCGCACAAAACGACAGCTTTTCTCTCTTCACCGTCACAAGCACGCTCACCAGTGTTCATGGTGCTTTAGGATCATTCAAGAGAAACTTTACAGGCACAGAGTGGTTCTGGGAAGTCTCCCTGATCTACAGGGAACACAACAAAGTTTATAACATTTCAACGTCGACGTGGCACAAACGCGTAAACTTGCACTTGCACAGTCAGATGTTTTAAAAAAAAAAAGTTTTATAAGGTGGAACTTGATTCTGTCATGAGTAAAACAAATCCAAACCAGCAGGATTATTAGTCATGACGCTGAAGAAACACAGATGGGATTTCAGTTTAATGTTAGAAGAAAAAATAAAAAGGTTTTCTTCAAAGTGTTTGATCAATAAGAAACAAAATGGATCAAGCTCATGTTAAATGTGTTGAACAAAAATACTAATTCAGCCCTTCGTCATCCGTCTATCCCCTTAACATCATAACACAAAGACGTCTTTTCATCTGGTGCAAAGTTTAAGTCCATTCCTTTGTTCCTATTTATGACCTTTTCAGCAGGAAACGTCTTGTGATTCCTTCGAGCCTGAAGATGTGATGTATTTAGGGTCAGTGTAAAGAAAAGGAGCTATTTAAGGTTAAACTTTGTCCAAAAAACAACTCCAATTCTGTCAATGTCTTATGTTTAAGTGAAAACTGAGATATTGAAAAGTCTTAAAAATGACTATAACTTCCAGGCTTAAATTGCTGAATTTACTTAGTTTAATTATAAAAGTCCCCCCCGCTCCCCCCCCCCCAAAAAGGCTAAGTTTTCTAAGATTAAAGCCACAAGTTTACTCAAAATGTTTGAAAAACAAAACTTGCAAGAGCCCATAATGACATCAGCTGGGTGAAGACTCGCCACACGCCTACGATAACTGGAAATTTTTACTTTTATTTGCCAATTTAAAACTTTCCAACGAAACTGTTTTTCACTTAAATAAAGACATTTGGGAATTTCTCAAAATGTTCTACAGATGTTGCCTCAGACTTAAGCTCCTTTGATTATTTTTTATTTATTGCATCTTATATAAACCAGTTTATTTCCGATTCAGCTCAGATTTTAAACCAACTTGCCCTCGTTTAAATTAAGATACGGCGTTAATGTGAAGGTTGCAGAGACGCAGCAGCGATTTCAGCTCCTGATGTGCAGAAAGTTTTTCAGTTTTTTGTAAAAAAGTTGAATAAACTGCGCTGAGCTAAAAAAAAAACCCCACTAAGTTCACATTCAGGATGAAAATCTGGGCAGAAAACAGAAACAACATGTGAAGTAGTCTGAATTTTAAAGATCAGTTTAAATTAACAGCACAAGATGTGTGTTTAATTTAAGAGAGTTTTACATTTGCTTATTTGGATTTCTGTCTGCTGAGACCAGACCGTCACGACACTACAGGAGAAAGCTCAGCAGGAAACTGTCAAAGTGACTTTAGTTACTCTCACAGTGTTAAATGTAAATGTTACAGCAAAAAGGCTTTTCGTAGTTTAACCGTTGTCCGCCCGACAAACAATTTCCTTTTTGCGCTTCGTTTGACGTTTTTACTTTGACCTGAAGCCAAAGTTTCACATCAGCTCTGGGGACAGACGGATGACAAACAATAAAAAAATGTTTCCTGAAATCAAAAATATTTCATCCCTGCCACACGGTCATAATTGTAGAAAAGTATTTTGTGCATTCCGTGCACCCTCAACGTTACAAACCAACAGATGAACGGAGCGCAGGCGAATACTGCAACAAACTCCACATAAAGTGCAAACGGACACGTTTTCCCTCTCGCGGCGTCAGACCAGCTGAAGCTCCAGTAAAACCAGCGAGACGGGAGGCGAGACGGTCCACGAGTCAACATGTCGTCCCCCACCTCCCCCTCGCTGCGTGACTTAGTGGCTCTCGATGACCACTGGCTCGTAGCCGCCGGCAGAAACCCTGAAAGGATCCAAACAAACAGGAACAAGAGTCAGAATCAGGGAAATAAACGACTTAATTGTGAGTTTATCTTTGCTTAGATTCACATTTTTAACAATTAACGTAACTGCAACTGTGATGTGTTGTTTAAAACAAGCCCCCCCCCCCCAAAAAAAAACAACCTTAACTGTTTAGATTGTGTGCAGACTGAGTAAAGAGAAGTAAATGTAACTGCTGAGAACACCTTTCTGAAAAAAAAAAAAATAGCAGGAAACTACAGTTGAAAGTAAGATTTGCTCGTCCTGGAACGAAATCCGTTTCTGAACCCACAAATCTGCAGGTGGGAAAGTGAAGGAGGTTTAAAGGAGAAGATGAAGTGGAGCGACGCCGATTCAAAGAGGAGGAAGTGACACAGACGCAGGAAGTGATGGAGCGCCGCTCTTACCTGTTCCCCAGCCTGATGCCACTGAGCGCAGTGGTTCCATCTCTGCTGACAAACAGCCGAAGATTACTGTCTGAAATCCACAAACAGCCAAAACAGGAGGCGTTGACACAAAACTGCAGCAGCCATCAGTCCAAACAAAGTTTATGTATAATCACATTTTCTTTAAGTTTGCAAAAATAAACACAGGATCCTGTCCCTCTCTGACAGCAGAGGCTACTTAAAGCTGAACTGGACCTAATGCACCTTTAACAAATGTTGCATCATCCTCTTGTAACTAAACCCATCGGCCTCGCTGCTTCAGCGCCACGTGTGCAAAGATTAAAGCTCTGATGTAATCCCTGTTGCTGTAACGCCTCAGGAGCACACAGACGCAGACAGAACCGGTTTAAACGAGGCGTTTGCTCCAAAAGTACCTTCAGTGTTGCTGATGTCTGCAAAGTTTTGACTCTGGACGATTTTCTCCACGATGTCGTCGGCGTCCATGCGAGTGTCGTTTACCCAGGAGGGGTGACTCTCCACAGAGTCCTGCTTCCTCCTAAAAACGTGGCAGAGGACAACAACCTGTGATGGAGCTGAAGCAGAAGAAGCTTCCAGGGATGTTTCTGACTTTTGTAACCCAGCCGGTATGCTCGGTTAAAAAAATTAATACCGGTAAATACAGCTTAATAATAAATATGTTGATTTTAGAATTATTATGGCGTTACCGGAGAGGCCTGTTTGGTGGCAGCACGGGCCGTGGGGGTCGAGGGGGTCTTTCTGGACGTCCAGCGTCCTTGTCGCCCTCTGGGGGAGTGTCGGCATTGAAGCACAGGCCCCCTGAGGTGCTGCTTCCTGTGGAGGTGTTCCTGCGATGGGTGAGGTCCGACAGGCTGGAGGAGCAGGAGTGCTCCGTGCTGTAGCCTGCAGGACAGCAGGAGAAAACATCAGAAGAAAATGTAAAAACAGCCAAATTTTACTTTAAACTGAGTTTCTACAAAAATACAGACAGCGCTGAACCGACTTTGATGAAATCTGCTAAAGATAAAAGTGAGTTGTTACAGCTAAAAGAAGCAGAACACAAGGTAAAACACAAAGGCTAGCTCAAAGCTAAATGTTATAAAGAATAGCTCAAAGCTAAATGTTGTAAATGCTATCTCAAAGCTAAATGTTGTAAAGGCTAGCTCAAGGCTAAATGTTGTAAATGCTAGCTCAAAGCTAAATGTTGTAAATGCTAGCTCAAAGCTAAATTATGTAAAGGCTAGCTCAAGGCTAAAAGTTGTAAAGGCTAGCTAAAAGCTACAATATGCAAAGGGATCACTATAGGCTAGCTAAGCATAAGGCTAACTAGAAAGTTAAAGTAAAGAAAGAAATAAACGCAGCAAAAGGCTAGATAAAACTGATCTAAATGTAAAAAAACTTCACATTCACTGAAGCATGATGTTCACAACATGTTCACATTTATTTATTTATTTATTTTTTAACATTGACCAATGAATTTAGCACCTGAGATTTTGCTGTGCTGGCTGGCGTAGCTGGAGTTACGAGAGTGTCCAGACTGGAAGGCTTCTGAGGGACTGGACTGGTTCTGATACGCCTCCGGTTCCTCCAGCAGACCTGCAGGCACCAGAAGGAGCCAACATGAGCGTTACCTCCTGGTGTTTATAAAGTGAGTCTAAACATTTCTCAGAGATCAGACATCAGGCGCTCCGTGTTTATGTTCAGAGACGAGATGCAGAACTGGATGACGGCAGCTTCTTCTGGCCCACAGGAGCCGAAATTCATACATCCACACAAAGTACTGCCACGTTTCCACTCCAACAAACTCATCACAATATCTGCTTTCAGCTCATTTAGTTTTTAACATCCATCCATCCATCCATCCATTTGTTCTAAAGTCAGGTCTTGGGAGCAGCAGCTTGAGCAGGCAGGCTCTTTTCACAGCCGCCTCTTCTGGGAGGACTCCAAAGATTCCCAGTCCAGCCCAGAGACAAAGACTCTCCAACATGTCCTGGGTCTTCTCCCAGTTGGAAATGCCCAGAACACCTCCCCAGGGAGGTGTCCAGATGTCTGAACCACCTCAACTGGCTCCTCTGGATGTGGAGGAGCAGCGGTTCTACTCAGATTTACAGATTCCGAGACGTTGCTCGTACCTGAGCCGATGATGGAGGGCCGAGGCTTCGGGACTCGGCCCAGAGAAACCCCTCCAGCTGGCCCGGTTCCTTCGGCCGTTCCCTCCCCCTTACAGTCCAGCTGCAGGGTGTGTTCCTGTCCTGGGATGGAGATGGACTTTGCTGTACTTGGAGGGCTGCAGAGGGAGAAAATGAAGCAAACACAGTTTATCAGTCTGGAGTAGATTCAAGAAGAAGACAAGCACAGATCTGTTTAACTTGGCTCTGTCGAGGAGAAAAATAAATTAATAAATAAAGAATTGTTGCTGCAACAAGGGACCAAGAAGCTCAAAAACAACGTGTTAATATGAAAATATATTTCATAATATTTAACATAAAAGTAGGCTCTGAAGTTCTGTAACAAACTGTTGTAGTTCTTGTTCTCTATACAGATTAGAGTTGCAACACACTAAAAAAATGTTTAAAAAAAAATGTTATGTTACATAAAAATATAAATATAATAGTATGATTAAAAGTCTGTGTAGAATTGTGGTGAAGACAAACCTAAACCAAGATGAGACCTAAAAAATTAAGGTGAAAATAAAACTGTTTTTAAAGTTCAAGACCAAGAACAGGACAGTGTTGACATCACGTCCTCAAATGCACCAGAACAATAAAATGCTTAAACAGAGTAAAAAATAAAGAACATTTCTGAATATGAAATGTTAAGCTGCTGCAGTGGGAGAAGACCAGTACATAACTTCAGGTCCCTCCCCCATTAGACCCTTAATATATTATTTTTAAAATTACTGCAAAACATCAACACTTACGTTTTAAAACACGGATCTCCAGAAAGAAGAGTCATTCCGATGATCACCTTAAAGAGACGACACGTAAAACTGCTGTTAATGAAAAGTTCATTTTATTTGGAAAGCGTCTGTTTTACAGCCCAGTAAATAAAGAGCTCTTATAAAAAGTTGTGAATTAGTTGCATTTCCTTCTGCTCGTTCGTGTTTCAAAGACGAAAAACGTTCTGTGTTTGATTAAAACAAATTAAGTGAAAGGGTTTAAAAAGTGAAGCTCCACAAACAAATTCAATAAAATGAAATAAACGCGTTAATTCCAATAAGAACGAAGAGCAAAAGCCTGGGATAAATCTCCTTTAAGCTCACTGGCGTCCGAGCTGCGTGGCATTTTAGACATTTTAAAAATCTTCCAGAAAAATGAGACGGCTGAGCTGCATGTGACCCGTCGGCTTTGCGCCTTCAGAGCAGTTTGTGCTGGCGGCCTCTGCGCGGCGCCGTGCAGCTCCTGAACGCCTCCATGAACAGACAGAGCTGCAGAGAAGTCTGCAACGCTCCTGCCACCAACAGAACAACTGGCCATTTTGTGCTCATTTTGACAATAAATACTTTTCAGTAGAAGTGGAGTGATCTGCACAACTTTCAGCTCACGTTTCATGAAACAAATTCACGGTTGGGTTTACAAAATATCCATAATAAGCAAATAAAACGTGACAGTTATTAAGTTTTAAATGCTGATTGTCTTCTTGTTTTGGTTTTATGTCATGCTTTACAGTTGAAGTACTTTTACAAACTTTGTTTACCTGTTTTTATGTCAAAACGTTCAGCTCATCAGGAAATGAGGGCTTTCAATTTTTGTAACTTTTACACTTTTCAAAACATTTCTCTTAGTTTTTAAATATTTTCCTCATAAATATAAACTAGCATTTCTTCGATTCTTTTAAAAACGTTCGTTTTGAAATCTACTTGGCGTGCACGCTCTTCGTTTGTCTCTGTATGCTTAGTTTCAGCAAACCTTCCAGCTAATCTAGTTGTTGTGCTTCTATATTTGTTGTAGCATTTTGCTACTTTTGGATTTTAGCTAATGTTGTGCTTCTTTTAGCTCGTGTCTAGTGTTATTTTAGCTTTAAGAACTTAGTTTAGGCTTCTTTAGCAAACTTCAGCAGTCATTTCACATTTTGGACAAGCAAAGATATGAAAAAAGTTTTTCTTTGGTTTGAAATATATTTAAAATATAAAACAAATTAAACAATAAATGCCTGATGTGACTTTCAGATTAGATTCATTGTCAGCTCTGTTCTGATTTCAGTTTTTCACAATTTTCAGACGACAACAGAACAGTCCGCTTTTCATTTTCTTGCAGCTTCTGACTACATTTACTGACTTGGCAGCAGACGTCGCAGATCAAAGGTCAAAGTGCAACAGTTAGTGAGGAAACTGGCGTCAGAAGCTGCCAAAACTGTGACGGATCGTCTTTAGTTAAGAGTTTGTTTTATTAATGCAGATCTAAATACTGTACTTCCTCGTTCTGGTATAAATTTGCCAGTGGTCTCTCATTCCTGCCTCCTTGCCTTCAGTATGGAGTTGTCCTGCCGCGTGTTCTTCGTGTCGTATCCTTCCAGCAGGCAGCAACGCACGGTGGAGCCAGAACCAGCGAACTCTGCCATGTTGAGGTCCGTGAAGCCCAGCTGGGGGTGAAAAGGGAGTTCGGACAGAGTTAATTCCAGTTTCACTAACGGAGGTCTTTGCTGGCCTTTATTTTAGGCTCGTGTTGGAAAAACAGGAGAATCCTGCGACACCCGGCATTTAGCAGCTTCACATCGTTCACGTCGAGCGCGTTTCAAGTTGTCGTTTATGACAGGGTGCAGAAAACCGCACGTCGCTCTTTAAAAACATCAAAACCAGACTATTTTTAAAGCCGAGACCTGTTTTTAAGTTTTTCTCTGGACGCATTACTTGGTGTCAGAAACAGCAGGACGATTGTTCATTTTCTCTTCTGGCTGTTTTAACTGAGGTGAAGAATTAGAGCTAAAATTACTATTACTTTTAGTGTTATTAAGAAAATAGCAAGAAACAAGTGTCTTCAAGGTGCATGTAAACTTCAGCAAACTGCTTTTCCATATTTACCCTTTCAGGAAATTTTTTCTCTCTTGTGCAAATGTTTTTCTTACATATTAGCAATAACTTATGTCTTTGCAAAGGTTCTAGGGCTTTTTGTGATAAATTGAGGGGGCGCAGCAACGTGTCCAGTCAGATTTGTTGCATCTCCACCATCAACTTCTACATTCTTGGTTGGCTCACAAAGGCAACAGGCCCAGAAGAGAAACTCAGACCTCCCTCTCCCCAGTAACACTCTCCAGCTCCTCCTGGAGACCCCAAGGTGCTCCCAGGACAGAGGAGATATACGATTCCTCCAATAAGTTCTGGATCTGGCCCAGGGTCTCTTCCCAGTGGGATACCTCTGGTAAACCTCCAAAAGGAGGCGTCCTAATCAGATGGACCACATCAACTGACTGCTTTCAATGCGGAGGAGCAGCGGCTCTACTCCGAGCTCCCCGCAGATGACGGAGCTCCTCACCTTCTCTCTAAAGTTGATCCTGGACATTTCAGCTGCTTGGATCCAGGATCTGGTTCTTTCGGCCATGATCTAAACCTTATGCCCACAGGTGAAGGTTGGAACGTAGATGGACCGGCTTCCCCTTTCAGCTCAACTCTTTCATCACCACAACCAACCAAAGCAACACCCTCAACACCGAGGACGAGGCCCCGATCCGTCGCTCCATCTCCCGCTCCATCCTACAATCACTCAGGAACGAGACGCACAAACACCTGAACTCCTCCACCTGAGGAAAGACGCTCTTCCAACCCAGGAGCTCCAATATTTTACAACTAAAGTTCAGATGTTCAGAAATGAACGTCGCGGATGGTTGATATCTAATTCAATAAGGATATCTGTTTGTATGAAACCTGTTTAGAGAAATAAACTGCAAGTCTGACTGGACTGATGAGCTAATTGTTAACTGAAGACCAAAGTGGATTGTTGGTGTCTTTATTTTTTGAATGTCCAGAGGACCAGACTTAACTTTTTTTAGATCATCATTATATGCTTTAACAGTTTGCATCAAAGCTATTTTACATCTTTTCTAGACTGAACCCTGAATAAATAATGTCTGTAAATAATAGCTAAAGTTATAACAACTTTTTAGTATAGACTTTGATTTATGTATAAATTTCCAGTGATAAACACAATGTTAATTGCATTAGCTCTTCTTTGGCATTTTCAATGTTAGGTTAGCATCTATGCTAATTGTTGATAAGCAGCTTGTGACGTTTTTCAAACATATTATTGTCCACTCTCTTTTAGGCATTAAAAACTATAAAACAGTGTTTATGTAAAATGAGTCATAGTCATTTAAGTTTCAAGACAAACAAATGGTTGATAATCGTTTTATAATTGCATCAAATCACGACGTGCTGAAATATTTTTGCAGGAATAGTTTTTGTATTTCTGCAGGAATAATAGTGTAATGTTGACCTGACAGCAGTGTAAAGTCAATAATTATTGTTCAGATTAGTGTTTTCAGACAGCAGCAATCCACTTTAGTCTCGACTCTGCTCAGATTAGCCGTTAGCTCACCAGCTTTGTTAGAATTAAACAACGTCCTCAAACTGAGGTTGTTCAAACTGCTATCTGCAGCAGGTAAGATGTGAATTGTTCACAACTTTTCCACTGGATTCTATGTTAAGATCTGAACTATCCCTTCAGCTCTCAAGAAGCAAACCAAACGGAGGCGGAGTCAGGCGCCGTCCCCGCCTCCCAAGTCTAAAAATGCAACCTGATAATTTAGCGTTCAGCAGTTGTGAGCTCGCAGGGATCATATTTGCTTATTTCAACTTGGAGCTCTTGTTTCCAACAAAACTTTCCTGCTCGGAGATTCACCCTCAATCACACGCGTGCGTTTATTTTTAAGGACTTTGGACTAATTAGCCCCCAAGGACATTTGAAAAACAAAAGAGTTGTTTATTTTAGCAGATTCAGATGAACGTGCCTGCAGACTGCCATGATCATGTTTACATGTGACCATCACCCTGACAGGTCATCATTTCAGCCAAGTACAGCCAAATTTAGGTCTCCAGACTTTGAGCTTGAGCAGCAGCTTAAAATCTAACAATAATATGTAGAAGGGTGTTAACTCATATCTGCCATTAATCACTGATGAGTTGTTGATACGTTCTCTCTTTTAATCTAAATGTTTTTCCACTTTCTGTAAATTCTCTTCTGTCAAAAGTCGTAATGATCCAAGAATGTGACGCTGCATCTTTCCAAACCTCTGACCTCCAAGTGAAGGCTGGGACAGTTCAAATTCCAGAGTTGCCCCAGATAAGACCTCAAACTAAACGACGTTGACCTCAAAAGGTTCTTTATTTATCGGAGCCGCTGTCGCGATGTTATTTTTAAATGCGCTCTGCGGTGATTCCAACCTACAGATTCTTATTCTTCACTTCCCCAGGTTTCCCTTTTCTTCTGGGAAGATCCTGTTTTCATAGGTGTGCATTTATGGAAGCCAACTTCTAAGGAGGGAAGCAGAGTAAATTTAACTCAAAGAAGCCCAAGCGGAGAATGGGTAAAAACAGAGGAAGCAGTTCCTGTCCACAGATCAGCTTAAGTTCACGATCATGAGGGGTTCGACCTTGTAGCTGCATTCACGAGACGTGACTCATCTGCTGGGAGTTATTACGGTCAGCGAGTGGCTGCCAGGATGTTTTCACAGATTCCAGGCAAAAGACAAGCCGGCTTTTAAATTTATGTTCGCATCCAGCTGGAGGCTCGCCTCCCAGTGAGGAGTGGTAATATTTACATCAAATGGTATTTAGGTCCACAGAGCCCGGCACGAGCTCACCAGTAACCGCTTCTGCACGTTTATAGATGTGAGAGGTGAAGAGGAAGACGCGAGATCTTACCTTCGTATATGCTTTTCCTCCTTTGAGTTCCTGAGGGGAAAACAGGAAGACAGTAATGAGCCCACCGATTCTTTTTTAACTTCTCTTAAACTGCAACAGCCTCTAACTACAGGCCTCCAATTTAACATGAAATTACAGGCAGGGACAACACGCATGGCTACCGTCCCGACTGTCTGCACCGACTTTCCCAGTGCTTATTGGATGTAGACTTGTTCACCTGGGGACAGGTTGAAATATTAGAGGATTCCAGGTTTTTGATGAAGAGAACTTCAATTTGTTTTTCCAACATCCACAAAGAAAATCCCTTAAATTAAATTGACAGAATCTTCACCAGCTTAAATTATATTCCACAAGTAGAAAACAGCCATAATGAACAAATATATAACATTTGTAACGTTTATGTCGTTTTATGCAGCTCGTGCTTACATCCTAAAGCTGGTTAAACTGCGTAAATGTTCTTTACTAGGTCTGCTAATAGAAATCCATATGTTGCAGTAGCCAGCAGAAACAATGCAATAAAACATTTAGGAGTATGAATAGATTCAAAATTTATATTTAGGATGTATTTAAAAGGGGGTGAAAATAAATCCAAGTGAGTAAATGTTAGATGTAATGTGAACAATTTAACCACCAAGGTGTCAAAGGCGTTCATGAACTCCATGTTTGTTTTAACATACGAACTCATGTTTGACCAGTTAGACACAAACAAGAAGAAGCAAGATAAATTTATCTTTTAATTGAAGAACAGTGGTTTTCTCTGCCATTATACAAGGAGGGCGCCCCGCCCTGTCGACAAAACCGACCAAACTGTCCTCCCCCCGTCGAAAACTGCCGGCACTGATGTAGCGCTAAGCTAGCAGCGCACGATACAGACGGGCTAGCTACAAAGTAAAAAGCTACACAGGTAGAGCTCCGTGTCCCTCACACTGAACCGTTTCCTTCACCCCCCCATTGTTGAATAAACTGTTTATTCTGATAAAACAATTAAATGTGTTGTTTTATCTGTGCCACCTCTTCTGGAAGGACTCCAACGAGTTCCCATACCAGCCAAGGGACATGGTCTCCAACGTGTCCTGGGTCTCCTCCCAGTCGGGCATGCCCGTCCAGGGGGGGGTTGTCTGAACCACCTCAACTGGTTCCTCTGAATGTGGAATCTCTCCCGGATAACTGAACTTTATCTCTTAGGGAGAGTTCAGCTACCCTGCAGAGAAAACCCAATACCAAACCAAGCTTTGTTGAACAAAACCAAGAAGTGCTGCAACTAGAAGGGGTCCATTAAATCCCACTCTTGAAAGGTTTCGCTCAGACCTGGAGCAACGAACCCACAGAGCCAGAGAGTTACATCCAGCAGGCTGTGGTTATTTTTTATTTTACTTATGTAACCCTGATGCATGCTCAATAATCCAGGTAGAACAATCTAAAAAAGCTAAGTCTGGTCCTCTGGACATTCAAAAAAAC
>JARVLU010001462.1:4144762-4161424 GCA_031762415.1 Simpsonichthys santanae
ATATATATATATACAGTATTAGAATCCTTGAAGTTCTTTTTAATGGATATATGCGTAAATGTGTTCATTGGTACATATTTGACTTGATGTCTTAATGTTTTTTTAACAGAAATCTTTCAAAAGGGAAGAAAAAGATGCAGACGGGCAGCTGGACTTTGAGGAGTTTGTTCATTATCTACAAGACTACGAGAAAGACCTGAAGCTGGTGGTGAAGAGTCTCGACAAGAAGGATGCAGGTAAGAGGATCAAGATGAGTTTTGTTTAATTTCATTATTAGTTCAGCCTTAACTTTAAAGCTTTTTATTTTTTTCTCCTGAAGGTCGAGTTGATGCCAGAGAGTTCATTCAGTCTCTTCATGACCTCGGCGTTCACATTTCCCTGCAGCACGCAGAGAAAGCCCTCAAAAGGTAACATTTTCTTACCCAGTTTGTCCAGTTTATTTGCTTGAAAGGTTGTTTGACCCTAATATTTCACTTTATTGTTTCCTCCTCCTTTAAAGCGCGGACAAAAATGGAATGATAACCATCAGCAGTAAAGACTGGAGCAAATATCAGGTGGTGGAGAAGACCGAAAACATTCCTGAGATCATCCTTTACTGGAAACACTCCACGGTGAGTTCCTTAATCTGCAGCTCTGAAGGTAAAAATCTGAAATGTTGATTTAACAAATTCAATAACTATCGGGTAATTTAGCTTTAGGTGTTGCGTAATTTTTCCAGACGTCCTATTTAGACTGAACGCAAAGGGCACAGTCTGTTTCTCCTTCCTCTTGTCTGGAACAAACCGCCCACTTAAAAGTCCTTGAAGGGTATCGTTAACCTGAGCTGTGCGTCATTAATTAAGCTCTATTAGACTATGAAAAGAACATTGGTCTGTTCCGGAGGGATTATACTGGAAGGATTTTCTGATTTGTCGAGCTGTGATGTAAAACCAGGGCAGCAGTCAGTCAATCAGAACCGGTGCAGGGCTGCTGATAGTCTCCTGTGGGTGCCTGCTGCTGGTATTTCAGTGCTGGACAGCTTGCAGCCTTACAGACTCTGCTTTGCTGTAAATGTAGCTCTGAACCGGAGCCGAGAACAGACCCGGGGTTGACCCTCGCTGGGGGCCAAGAACATTGTGAATTACTCGTGAAACCAAAGCTCCGGGAGCGTTTCAGTGTTTAAAAAGTCAGATGTTGGGTGAGGATAGTCATGAGTTCAGATGAAGTTGTATAAGACTTGACTTTTTTTTTTTTTTTAACCAGTGAAGACTCACCCTGAACCCAAAAGGAACCCATTTTATCTTGTTTTGTCTGGTTTCTGTTTGGGTTTGATTCAGAAACTAGTTTCAAATCGTGCTTGCTTCCTGTTCCTGACCTTGATCATCTGAGTGAACAATCCTCAAAGCTGTTGTAACATTCCACAACAATCACTTAAAACTTGACGTGTGCAGCGTGTGACAACAAACCAGGGCTCTGTGACGGGCACTCAGGAAAATATGGCTCATATTTCCCCTTTACTCAACTGTTCCTGAGAAAATCGTCCTTTCTGGATGTGTTATCATAGATGTAAGTGACTTAAGAGAAAATAAAGTTTGCTCAACCATGTCTCTTCTTGAACACTGAGTTCTCACTGGTTGAAGATAAATTGATTAAAGTCTGCCAGAGGATTTAAGAAGCAGGTTTATTGTTGTATAAACTGCAAAACCAGAGCCAAACTGGGCAATGAATTGCGTAGAAACAAGTTTTAATCATTACGGTTCAATAAAAGCTGCTTGACGTATAAATCTTTTTTTTTTTTTTTGTTTTTTTTGGGCAGATATTCGACATCGGTGAGAACCTGTTGGTACCTGATGAGTTCACCATTGAGGAGAAACAGACGGGGATGTGGTGGAGGCACCTGGTTGCAGGTGGTGGAGCCGGAGCCGTTTCCAGAACTTGCACGGCACCGCTGGACCGACTCAAAGTCATGATGCAGGTAAGATGACCGAGCACTGAGAACAGTTTCTGTGAAACGGACCACATGCGTCAGAAGTGGTGGGGCAAACCTTATCAACTCAACAAATGCAAGAACACAATCCTAAAACACAATTCTCAAAATTAGAGCTGCAAATAATAAAAATTAACCTCCTTCAGGTTATCGTTAATCTTTCCCACCTGCAGGCAGGACAGTTATTCGGTTTATATTTTAAACTTCAAAAGAAGTGAGTTACCTAACTGCTATAAACGAGTTAATGATCAACGAATGAACGTAAGGGCCGAAGAGCAGAGTCCGTGTGCAGGTTGTCCGTCCGCCATCAGCCAATGACGGCCCCCGAACTGTCGTCGCACCCTCCGGAGTATTTACCGTCACCAATGAGATTAAGGTCTCTCTGTGCCCAGTCAGGATCGGGTTTACGTCACCCATCTGGTCTGACTGAACAGAGACTTTGACCGAATTGATAAGTTTTCCCGACTATTAAATAAACCTGACCCAGTTTCCTCTGGATTTTATGTCACAACGATCTTGACCCACCTGGCAAAAAGTCATGATTCACCCCCCAAATTCCACATACCATAAAATGAAAGTTAAAAAAAATTAAATTAAAAAATAAATAAATACTGATTTAGCTTTACAATTTCTTTTTCTTTTACCCCTTCAGGTTTATGGAACCCGAACCAACAACATGTGCATCATGAGCGGACTCATGCAGATGATCAAAGAAGGAGGGACGAGGTCGCTGTGGCGAGGAAACGGCGTGAACATCATCAAAATCGCCCCAGAATCGGCCCTTAAATTCATGGCTTACGAGCAGGTACAGGAAGTGACTCCATGTGTGAAAAATGGCCCCGCAGCGCTCCCCCTGGTATTAACTCATGCGCTCCGTTTCAGATCAAACGTCTAATCGGCAGCGAGCAGGAGACTCTAAGCATCTTGGAGCGATTCGTCGCCGGTTCGATGGCTGGAGTGATCGCCCAGAGCACCATCTACCCCATGGAGGTGATTATCTCTTTATAGATCTCCTCTCTAAGTCTGGGAGCTTTAATGTCCAGAGTAACACGTGTTCATCCGGCCCCAGGTTCTAAAAACCCGTCTTGCGCTGAGGAAGAGCGGTCAGTACGCTGGCATCTCGGACTGCGCGAAGCAGATCTTCAGGACAGAAGGACTCGGAGCGTTTTACAAAGGCTACGTCCCCAACATGCTGGGAATCATCCCGTATGCTGGCATCGATCTGGCGGTTTACGAGGTGAGCTGGAACTGTCGCACGGGGCGTTAAAAGAAAATGGAGTTTAAAAAAAACAGAATATAACTTGTAATGTTCCTCCTGACAGACGCTGAAGAACAGGTACCTGCAGCAGTACGGCACCAACAGCACCGACCCTGGGGTGGTGGTCCTCCTGGCCTGCGGCACGGTGTCCAGCACCTGTGGTCAGCTCGCCAGCTACCCTCTGGCTCTGATCCGAACCCGCATGCAGGCTCAAGGTGAGGCCCCGTACCTGCGTTTAACGTTCTCCCACCAGCAGCGGTCGGAGAACGGATTCTAAGTGTCTTGTTTCGTCTTCCAGCTGTAACGGAGGGAAACCAGCAGCAGGTCTCGATGACCGGACTCTTCAGGCAGATCCTGCAGACCGAAGGCCCCACGGGGCTCTACAGAGGCCTGGCCCCCAACTTCCTCAAAGTCATCCCCGCCGTCAGCATCAGCTACGTGGTGTACGAGCACCTGAAGACTCAGCTGGGAGTGACGTCGCGCTGAAACCGTCCCAACGTGATAAACTCTCTCCCAAAGCTCTTTAGGAATCACCGGGAGCCCCCGGAGGTTTGAGTAGCCGTCCCATTCTGTGAATGTCAGCTGACGCAAGGCTGCGGAGGAGATTATGGACTCTGTGAGCTCAGGTTGTCGGGAAAACTGCTGCTATTTGTTTTCAGGAGGAGCTGTGAGAGTAGGAAGTGACTGGATGAAAACCGAGGACCAATGTTTTGTTTTTGTTAAATGTCCGGGCGTTGTGATTCTCACTCCTGACTTATAGTTCAAGGAAGCCACGCTGCACAATAAGCTTGATCTCAACTCGTCCTGCCTCTGGAAAGAAAGTGTTTTTGCCCCTAACGAGAAGTTTTTGCACAACAGTTTGACTTCTCTCCACCCCGTCCCAAGTACCGGTAGTTTGCAGGATTTTTTGAGTATTTATTTTCACATGTCTTATATTTATTTTTTTCTTTAAAATAAGTGATTTCTTGTGTGAAAATCTGATTGTGGTGTTAAGATCTTGGCTGTGGGATTGTCGCCTTAACGTCTGTCCAACACTAAATGTAGTCGCATGTTAAAATGTTCAACTTATTTGTTGTTTGCTCGTGCAGCTTCAGATTGTTCTCAGTGTTTAAACAACCTTTCTTTAAAGGTCTTAACCTCAAGTTCAAGGGAAAACCGCTGAAGATCACATATGTGTGTGTGGGGAAAGACGAGCATCGTAAACGCACTTTAATCAACGCTAGAAGGGCCTCTAATGACTTATCAATGCAGGATAGTGTTTTTTAGTATTGTTTTAATGGACTATTTTGATGCAAAATAAATGCACATTCAATAATAATCTGTTTGGTGTCTTCTTGAGTGGATTTTTAAAAATTTGGGTGTTTTCCTCTGCACACGTCAAGTGATCGCTGCATGACCACAAGGAAGTGCAACTAAACATGGTCGTCTGATCCGTGTGAATTTTTTTGTAAACTCAAATGGTTAAATGTTAAAAGTGCACTAAAATCCCCTTTGATGCACACATCTAATCTGTTTAATAGTATTGATACATATTTTATTTTTTTAAACCCTAAAATCAAGTTGGGATTTCTTTCCCAAAACCACTTTGATCATTTTCAGAAACACAGAACTCTAATAAAATCTGTGTATATATATATATGTATGTATGTATAATCTATATATATATATATATACAGTACACACATCTCAATCATTGATATTAACAATTATTTTACATCCTGTTTCACTTTTTTGCTCTAGTCAAGACTCTTGTTCTTTAAAAGTGGTCTAAATCAGAAGTTTTAGCCCTGAATGTGTTTAGAAGTTTGATTTTAAACTTTAACTGCTTTAACAAAATGTCTGTCTGGTGTTTGAACCTGATCTTAAGAACATGTTATTGTGAGGCATAGAAAAACGAACAAAACAAAAAAAAAGAAAACTAACAAAGTGTTTTTTTTTTTTTTTTTGTGACAAGCTGCTGGTAACTAAGTGCCTGAAAGTCCCATTTAAAGCTGACTCATTGGACTTTGTGTCGGCTCAGTGCTGGTTCATCCTTTGAGTTGTGAAGGAATTATTTTATTAAATGTGGACTGAATAATTGTTTGCCCCTTTTTAACTACCGGTAATCAGCTGCCACCCTGCCTGTTAATAACTAAGAAATTGATGCAGCAAAAGTTGCTACAATTACCATGATTTTCAAGCACATAGTAAAGATGCATTAGTTCGCCTGAATACCTTCTCATGCTCCCTGAAAATGGAGAAATCAGCTAAAAAGAGAATAAAATAGGACGTCTAGAATTACATCTTTGCATTAAAGGGCTACATTGACCAAAACATTAACTAGAAGCTATCTCAAGTTTAAAGTCACCACTCCTTTTTATTATTTTTAAAATCTTGTATCTTTGCTTATTGCTGTATACCTTTGTGAACAAAATGAGTGTTTTATAAATACTCCAAACTGAGAATAAGGAGAAAAAAACGCACAGTCATGAGGAACCCAAATGTTTCCTTTGTTTCTTCAGGCCATGTTTGTTTCATAAAAGCTTTCTGAAGCTTGTTCTAAACTTTTATTTAGAAAAGGAGTATTATATACAAAATCTCCTGAGCGATTTTGGTTTTAGACCATTTGTTTAGAAGGACATTTTTCATTTTAAATAAATATAAATTTATAACTTTAACTACTATTTGCTCAAAAACAGTGTTTGGTTTGTGTTTATGAGACTCTATTAATTAAAAAATACATAAAAATGCACACCAAGCTGAAACTTGGGACTCAAGAGGATTAAACTGTTTGACCAAGGGGGCCAATGAGAGGCCCAGCAATGTTGTAAGGGTGCCCATTGCCCCTCCTGACCCCCTTGGTGATAAACCTGCTTTACAGTTGTCAAACTTTGAGCTAACAAAAGCATAAATGGGCTTTTCCAAGCAAAGACAATTTGCAGACGGCTTAACATTAGCTCAAAGATGTAATTTAAAAAAGCTGGCCTCAACTACAGAGGCTGTTTGTTTCTCAAAATCCAGGTCCATAATAAAAGTCACCCACAAATTTAAAATTTTTTGTCGTAACTTGGAAGTCAGAGCACCAAGCTTTCAAAAATAAAATAAAAATAAATCATCGTCCATTTATCCTTCTTTTATAAAAAAAGATGTTTTGGTTGAGCCACTGCTTAACGTCGGCGAGTCAGTCAAGAAAAGGTTGAACGCCACTAAATTTAGGTTTTGTAGTCGTCAGCGTAACGGTGCAAAGAAAAATGGTGCGTAGTTATGACTGATCCAAGTGGCAGCATTCAAATATTTAAAAAAATGAAGAGCAAATTATTGTAAAACAAGAAACCAGACTACTAGTTTGACCCCTTGAGGCCATTTCATAAACTTTTTGAAAGCGTTCAGGGTTTTAAAACCGATTTATGAGAGCTCTTCTTTTTTACGTCCTGTTTCTCTAAACTGTCAGGCGAGTTGCTGTTTATCAGATGACATAACGGAAAAAGAAATTTAAGTGTCCTGTTGTTGAGTCACAACAACTCAAAGTAAGAATTCTGAGAATGTGTCTCCTTATTATTTAAGCTAATCAGCTGTTTCCCAGAAGTGTCAAGAATGTTTGGAAAACTGGTGCTGAGAAAAATAAAGACCTACAGTTTAAGGAAAAAAATATTATGTTTAGGAGTATATTTGACATCTTACGTGGAATTAGTTACCTTTTTGTGTGCATTCTACAACTTTAACCAATAAATAAGTTACTTGGAAATGATAAAAAATAAATAAACAGCTCATTTCATTTTATGTCAATCAACAACAGAAGAGGTCAGACTACCAAAAAACAAGTATTAATCTATTTTCATGCAAATCAATTTGTTTCATATGACTACAGTCTAGCCTAGTTCTATAAATTCATAGTTTAGTTGACTTTAGTTTAAACCCATTTCAATTCAGCGCAGTTTTCATGGCTCAACGCATTACAGTGAAATTTAAGACTATGTACGCACTCAATTCAAATTTATTAAAATGTAGTTCAAATAAATGAAGTTTTTTTAATCAAATTACATAAAGTTCAGTTCATTCAAATATTAAAACATAACTTTAAATTAGATATTAGTTATTTTAACGAAGTTTGATGTTTTTAAATAGTTTGTCCTACGGAGGCCACCGTATCAAAACACGGAAGTAATGAAATGAGCTTTTTGCGGCTTATACATTTAGCTCTAAAATGATTACAGTATTATATCGGTTTTATAACACAGTTTTAATATTTATTTGATTTTTTATTACTTTAAGTGACGTGGCTGTGTTAGTAAAATGGTGCAGAACGTGTTCCGGACGGGATTTCTGGTCCGGAGCGCTCACACTTTGTTAACCTGGGTGGTAACTGTTGTTCTGTTCCTGCACAACACCGGTGAGTTCATTTGAAATGCCACGTTTTGAGGAAATAATTAGATTTTTACATCTAAAGTTACAAACAGTTTTACAGATAACAACTTACGGACGAGGAGCTGCTAAATATTGATACTTTATTTACAACAAATAACCTAAAATTTGTAGCTGAACTCAGATATGTCAACCCTGAGTCTGATACAAACCAGACTGGAATGACTCTGTTGATCCCAGATGGAAATTAAAACTGATACATTAATCAAATGACTTTAAATAAACACATTATATCACACAATTAGCCAAAGTTATCAATTAAATAAAATTAAAGACATTAAATAAACTAGATGGCCTGTGAGTCAGTTGTAGTTTCAACCATTTAGCTGTTGATTTGAAGTGAAGTTGAAGAATTTGAAGGTAGTCCTGCTTCTTCATAGATCTGTCCACTGTGAGCAATGCACAAGCCCCATAGCATGATGCTACCACTACTGTGCTTCACAGGCATTGTATTGATAAAAGGTAAACTGCCAGACTTTTCTTTCAGCTCTGACCAGAGGAATAAAATTTGTTTTTCAGATTTACGTAGATGTGAGGAGCGAGGAGAGCTGCTGCTGCCGGCTCTCTTCTTTCTGCTCGTCCTGCTGTCAGTGCTGTTGTACTTCACAGTCTCTTTAATGGATCCTGGATTTGTTCTCACTGACACTGTGGGGGTAAGCTCTGGTTATAAAAACCACTGAAGATCAACTTCAAAAGCCTAAAATAAATTTTAAGAAGGGAGATTTTTTGCTATTAGAAACAAGTGCTCAGCGATGTAAAGTGTATTTTCTTTTAAATAAACGGATTCACATTCAGTGCCACAGTCCTTCAGGTGAAAGGTCAGAATTGTTGTGAGTACAGTATTTACAGCTTTGTATGACCATTGTCTGTCTGTTATGCAGAGGGGTCAAGGTTCAAATGAAGAAATGGAGGTGATGATTTCTGAGTCATCGACCCCTCGGCTGCGGCGCTGCGGGTACTGTCTGCTGAAGGTAACCAGCCGCCAGCGTTTACCTCACAAAAATCTTGATCCGGTATTACAGAGCCAAACAGAAATCTCATTTTGCTTCCAGTCTTCTTGAAGGACAGTTTTTCTTATTTCTTTGTTGAGAATGGGCACTTTATAAATAAACCGAATTTAATTTATTTAGCTGAAAAGACGACACAATCTCAGTGACAGAAAATAGGATTTAGCACCGACAGCTGATTCCTAAAGAGCTGTTAGCTGAAAGTTCATGGTTCCAGTCCCTTTTGTGGGTTGCAAAACACCAAGTTGGAGGTCCAAAGATCTCCAGAAAAAAAAAAGTTAACTTTAAAATTATTGCTTATTGTGTGGCTTATTTATCCTTCAGTGTTACAAAGCGATAGACAGTGGTCATAGATGGATGAAAAACAAAATATTGGGTGAAAAGAGTGTAAAATGGCTTTATCAATCTTTGTACACTTTACTAGCAAAGAGAGAGTCAGGGGAGTGGTGGTGCAAAGGTTAGAGAAGGTGGGTCTGTGATAGGAAGATTGCCGGTTCAACTCCCGGTCCAGACAACATCAAAATGTGAGTGGGATAGGTGAAGCACCCACACCTACCTCCACCCTCATTTGCCCCACTCTGGGCCCTTGAGCAAGGCCCTCAATACCCACCGTCTGCTCCCTGGGGTGCCCTAGATGACAGCTCTCTGCTCCACACAGAGGGCTGTGGTTGCATCAGGGAGGGCATCCGGCGTAATAATAATTGCCAAGTCTTTGTGTGACTTAATTCATTGTGGCCACCCCTGAAGAAGGTAGCAGCCAAAAGAAGAAGACAAGTAAAAAAAGAATCCACTTTTTTTTAGCTAAATGACAGCTGAAGTTTGCTGAAGAAGCTGAACGAGTTAAGTTAAAAAGCAGAACACCAACTAAAAGTCGCTAGTCTAGCTAAAAGAATCACAAGGCTAGCAAATCATAGAAAAGGGCTAGCTAAATGTAGCAAAAGGCTAGCTAAAAGAAGCACTAGGCTAACTAATAGTAGGTAAAGGTTAGCTAGAAGACAAAGTAAGGTAGCTAAAAGTTGAAAAAAGCTAGATAAAAAAAGTTTTGACAAGCTAGCTACATTATAAAACATTTAGCTAGATGCTAATTAGCAAAGTGCTAGCTAAAAGCTGTCATAGCAAAAGGCTCATTACAGTAAATGTAAGAGGATAGCTAAAAGGTAAACATCACAAAAATAAAGGTCTTAAATGAAATAAAAGTTTAGCTAAAAATGGTAAAATGCTGCATTAAAAGTCTCAAAGGGTTAGCTAGAAGCTAAAAGTAGCGAAAGGCTAGCTAAATGTATCAAAGCTGCAAGTAGCGTAAGACAAAGACATAGCAGGTATCTTGATTTCAAACAGAATGTTTTTGAAGGATTTGCAATATTTGTTAATAATGTTAAATATTTTTGAAAAGTATAAGTCACAAAAAACAAGTCAAAGTACTTATCTCCCAATTACCTTTTGATGTCTAGGTTAATGGGTTATTCATTATGTTTTATTTACTGAAACTGTTTGTTTGAATTGTTTAAATAGTGAATAAGGGGCAGATATAATAAGATTTTTCTTCATCTGCTACCTTTCATTTTATATTTTGTTTTTTGTTTTTTCTACTTGTTACATATGTGTCAAATTGTTTTGTATTTTTTAATTATAGAATGAATAAATACTTTAAATAAAAAAATAAATAAATAAATAAATAAAATGTCTAAATTGCTAAAGTAGTAAAAAACATTCAGAAGTAGTTAAGTAATGTTTGCAGAACAATAAAAACAGGAAAATGGCAGAGCTGAAGCCGATCCAGTGTTCACACAATGATTCGGGTTACAAGTTTCTGTGATTTTTATTTTGTGGGTTGAAAGCTGAAAAGTTGGTCAACTCCTGCAGTCGATGATCAACTAATGGATAAAACAGGAAACTAAATTATTTTATTTTTATTTTTTTGTTATTCAAATGGACCCATCTGTCACTTTGTCTGTGTCCCGACTCCCGAGCAGCAGCCAATGAGGGCGAAGCACTGCCAGGCGTGTAAACACTGCGTACACCGCTTCGATCACCACTGTCCCTGGATCGAGAACTGCGTCGGGGAGAGGAACCACCGCTGGTTCGTGGTGTACCTGCTGGTGCAGCTGCTGGCCCTGCTGTGGGCTCTTCACATCGCTCTGTAAGTCCGCTGAGCTCCACCTCCTCTAAACTGAAAGATAAAAGTCCTTATCTGCTGTGAAAATGAATTTCTGTCCTCAGGCAGGAGTCAGAGAACTACTATCAGCTGACTTTTAGCAGAATTAGGTAACCCATGACTTTTGGAGAGCACGTTGTGTAAGCAGGAGATGTAACACGTTGCTCAAGTACACTTTGATATTTTCAGAGATCAGACGTGAAGCTTGTCGGCTTAAGAACGATGACGTAAACACAGAGGGACAGAGCTGGGTGGGCAGAAATTTTTTAATAATCAGTTTGCTGTTTGATAAAAGCTATTGACCAGAACGCTTGAAAAACGGAACTTATTGATCCTATTATGGGACAACTTCACTCATACAGCATCTTTTAGCCGTCAGAATTTACGTTAAAGCCAAACAATGCAGAAGAGGTAGACGGTAAAATGAGTCTTGAACAAATTTGAATAAAACTCTTAGAAGGCAAGCTTTTGGAATCAACCAGATTCAAGATGGCCGCCACATCTAACTGGTTTTAAGAACAACAAAATGGGCTTTCACTCAGTCAATTTTACACGTTGACCTAAATTTTGGTGTGGTAGTAGCTGAGACCAACCAACTCTCATTCTGAGAGTTAACACAGAAGTTTGTAAAAAAAACAAACAAGTTTTAACTCAACTGTTAAAAGGGCATATCTTTATACATTTTTTAGGAAATAATCACTGGATTTACCTTTAACCTTCGGAGTCAATCCAATTGAAGATGGCCACCCCAGCTAGTTCACAGCCAACACAAAACGGCTTACACTCTGAAGTTACAATTTGATGTGGAAGTAGCCGTGCGTCATCAACACGTACTCGGACATTCATGTGACCGTGCTCCAAGTCTGAGGTCTTCATAATTTTTCAACATGGCAGGTGGGCGATATGCATTCCTTCAGCTCTTAATGACCAGAAGCTCTCACTGTAGGGACTTGTTCCGTGTGTCGAGAGTTAAACTAGCGGTTAGCGGGTTAAACTGGTCACATTATCCAGGGCTCAATCGACATGTCACTGATTGGGATGGCTCGTTCACGCACAATGAGTCTGCATTTCTAAATGGGAAAAGCCAATTTATTTAAGGCTTTAAAAGTGATCTGTTCAGATTTTAAAATCAATCCTAAATCTTCTCCCGGAGCCGGGGCTGGAGATTTGATCATGACTCGCTCTGTTTAAAGTACAGTTCATTACACTAGACAAAGGTGAGATGAGATAAAAAGCATTTACGGTACAACCTTTTCTAACTTTATTTAGGACAGCGGTTTTAGAAAAAGACGCGTTTTAGATCTGAAAGATTTGCACTTGCAATTCTTATGCAATGTTAATCTTTGGGGGCTTTTTATTTTTAAAAAGTAATTACCTGTAGTGTGAACATGAGAAATGGAGTTCATTAAAAACAGTGACAGCCCAGCTTTTATTTTGTGTTGGGCTGAAAACCACAACAATGGAGCTTTTTATTAATGCCTGCAGCCATGAAAGATGGACGATGATATAAATAAATGCCTGTGTCTGTTTGGTAGCAAAATATTTCATGAACTCATGAAAATATCTCTCAGAAAGCAAACTGTGTACGTCTACAACTGATTAGCTTTTGGAATCAACCCAATTTAAGATGGCCGCCACAGCCGATCAAACTTAAACCAAATGGTTACAGTTCAGTCAGTTTTACAAACATAAGGCTAAAATGCGATGTGGTAGTTGCTGAGAATCTGTCCCACCTCATACTTTGAGCACTACCAAACTGCAAGATCTTTAAAACTTTTGTGGCAACATGCTGTCCTTTAAGAAATGCTTTTATTTGTCAAAGCTTTTAAGTCTAGATAATAAACTAAATGCAACACAAAAGGACTCTAAGATGCTTCTGAAAACATTTTTAAAATTAATTTATATGACAGAAATCAGTGTTTTAATCTTAGAAAAGTATCTATCAGCCCCTCTCAGTTAACACAGGCGTCCCTCAAGGAGCTTTTCTAGTGTCATTTCTATTTTCTGTTTGTTTTTTTTTTTTTTAAGTCCCATTCTTGTTTTCCTGTTGATAGTTTTTTTTCTATTTTATTCAAATGACTCCTGCCTACTTTATTCTGTTTTAAATCATTCATCAAAATGTTTGAGAACTATGTTATTCACAATAATTTTGTACGTAAAAATACCTCTTCTTGCCAACTCTCGTAAATCTGCTTCAGCATACTGCTCTATTTTTCTCCCTTTGCTCTTTATAGCTTCTGTGTTGTAAATTAAGCTTACAGCTAGTTTTAATGTGAGTTTTTATGTAGTTTTATTCATTTTTGCCTTTAGCTAGTTTAAGCTAATTTTAGTGGATATGCTGCTTGTTTTAAATTGAACAGTTCTCTAAAAAAACGTCATCAGTGATTCGGTGCTCATCATCCTCTCTATAGGTTTATAAATGAATTAGATAAAAAGACCAAACTTCTGATTTAATCTGTTGGTATAAGAGGATGTGCTTTTTTTCTCGTGTTGTTTCAGGTCAGGGATTTCTCCGAGCGCTTCGTGGGATCTTTGGTTCAGAGCGAACGGGTTTCTTCTGGCGGCGCTGGGCGTCATCGGGGTTTTCTCCGTGGTCGTGCTGCTTCTGCTGGGCTGCCACCTCTACTTGATCTCCATCAACTGCACCACCTGGGAATTCATGTCCCGTCACAGGATCTCGTACCTGAAGAACTGCGGGGTGGAAGAGAACCCGTTCGACCGTGGCCTTTTCTGCAACCTGTGGGATTTCTTTTGTATTTGCAGGACGGTGATGTGGGAGCAGGTCTACCAGAAAAATGCTCCCAATTCAGTCTGAATTGAGACCAGAACCAGATAAAAACAGACCTTTTGTAACCTTTCAAAGTGGTTTTGATTATTAGTTCTTCAAATTTTCTTAAGCTCTTATAGATTTTCTATGAACTGCTGATACTTTTTAATCACCTGCCTCTGAAAGATGAAGGCGGACAATAATGTGTTTGTTAGCAAAAAATGTCATGAACCACTGGACAAAGTACTGGCTGCACCTCTACAACTGCCACACAGCCAGCTACATTTGACAACATACTACACAAATGTGTAAATAACTGTTGAAAGTGTAATAATGAACTCATTCTCTTTTTATTGTAATGTTCTGTTTGTATTTATTGACAAGAGTACATTAAACGTTTGATATGCATGTTACAGAGAGCGTCTGCACAGACCGACATTCTGCTCAGGATGCTTCACATACATGTATAAATACAGTTTAGACACACATAACATGGAACATTCAGCTGCATAAAGTGCTACAACAGCTAAACCATCTAACTGGCCTGCTACGGTTTAATGATTTAGTTTTATTCAAAGCAGAAAGAGATCGGGACTTTTTTTTTTTTCACGCTAAAAGAAAAAACCTGTTTCTTTAAAGATCATCTGCTAAATTAAACACAGATATGTTACTGCTAATATGGCTATAACAGATCATCTATGGCTTCTTTCAGAGTGCTAGCATTATAGGATTTCTAGTGCACAAGTTCACCACGTGACTTCTAGAGTTGTAGCACAAAGCGGACGATCAGGAGGCCGTGATGCACGAGAAAGTGACTCAACAAATACAAGAAATGTTGCATCTTGTTTTGGATGTTTGAAGCCAGACGTCGGGGCAACTTGTTTTGTACTTCAAGGCAGTGAGCGAAGCCGGTCACAGTAATCCATAGAAACTACAGCACAGAACGTTCCTCTGAAGGACAAGAAATGGTGTGATCCCAATTTCAAAACAGTTGGTGCAGTGTGTAAAGTGTAAATGAAAACAAACTGCAATGGTTTGAAAATCTCAAACATGTCAGCAGAAAATCTGTAAGAACATCCCATCATCTGCAGTTCATAGTAAAAGATTTCAAAGGACGAGGCTGGAGGTCAATAAAACGGGTCTAGTTCTGTTCTGGACATCACTGGATCTGTGAATCATTGTAACCACAGTTCAGCGTGTCGTCCACAAATGCTTCAAGCTCTATCGTACAAAGAAGAGGCTGTATGTGAACACCACCCAGAACCTCTGGACTGGAGCTCGTTTAAAATGGACTGGTGAAGTGGAGAATTGTACTGGTACATGTACCAATCAAACCATGGACGCCATGTTCTCAGTACTAAAGAGAAGGACCATCTAGCCTGTTAGTGCACAGTTCAATTCCTCTGGCATGGACTGTGTGCACATCTGGAAAGGCTCCATCAATGCAGAACAGCATCTACAGGTCTTAGAACATCTGTTCCCATCTCTCAGGACAACTAGAACCCTCTATCAGACCAGAACGGGACATTTCCATCCAAAACCTCCAACATGCGGTCTCCTCAGGTCCTGGACATCTACAGATTGTTGTTGAAAGAAGGGCTGCTTCACAGAGGGAAACATGGACCTGGAATAAACTTTTTTTGAGACGCGATGCTGCCATCAAATTCAAAATACCTTTTATTTCTCCTCAAATAAATCTACAATATAGTTTCAACACCTGACATATTTATTATGTTCTGTTGTGAGTAAAATATAAGATCTATAAATCATCCCATTCTATCACTTTCACAACTTACTCCACGTCCCAACTTTTACAGAAGTGGGGATGTATAATAAGCAAAGGCCACAAAGCAAGCGGGAGGCTTGAAAATGCTTTTCATCATCTGAGTCTGTGTGATTTAATCTGTTCTGAATTTTGAAACACTGACAAAACAATTATTATTAGACACAGACATTCAGTTATAACTCTTAAGCTCATAAACCAGAAACATGTCTTTACATTCTGTGGATTTAGGAAAAAGCATTCAGGAAGATTTTGAGCCAGTCAGCTTTTGAGATGGTTTAGGAGTCCGCAACCAGCACGGGCAAAAGAGCTGTAAGTCATGGATTTAAACCGTGAGCATGGTGGTTTTCATCATACAGTCATGATTTGTGAGGCATTTCCTCTCAACATGTCCATTAAATATGACGCATTTGTCACTTTTAGAGTCTAACGTAAGGCAGCTCAGTGATTTGTTGTGTCCAGGAATTCACTTCACCAACTGCTGGTGTATCAGGTGGAAATCCAAGTTCATGCTCACTCATCCTGGATGACTGAGCATGAACTTTGATGGCTTGAACCACTTTGGCTGTGGTTGCCTGCCTGGGAGGAGTCGACGGGGGACAGGACAGCCCCCAGAAACCATCTTAACACCAGAAAACTGGTTGGTCCACTAAAGGAGTGTACTGCTTAGTGGGGAAAACAGTTCACTTGGGACTCCTCAGACTGATGAAGCCCTCCAGATGGTGGACGAGACATCTTTCCACAAAAAAGAAACTGTCCAGATGACCTGATTGACCATTACTGGATTTGATACCTGGATGATTGAGCATGAACTTTAATACCAGAATCAACAACACTCTACCAGATACAACCTGTTTCCTCTCCATCGACACTCACCTCCTTTGGATCCTCAACTCTCCTACGGAAACCGAGAAGGGGTTCTCTGCAGACCAAAAGTGGGCGTAGAGGACAAACACTGACAGACTGTATTTTCTGTCTCTTTAGGAAGTTACGTCAGGTATTTTTTAAAACTAAATGTTTTTAAGAAACAGCGTAATATCTACTGTCAAACACAAGAAGATTTTCTTGTTCTTGGGTTGTAGGCTGCACCTGACACAGGTGAGTGTGGTCTGGATACAATGAAATATGAAGCATCTGAAGCAAAACCTGCTCCTATTTGTCAAAAAGTCTGGTCTCAACTAAAGATCATGAGTCCTGGGATGAGATAATGGCACAAAACAAATGCCAAAAACAAAATTTGCTCTTTAGAAGTGCTCTTCTATGAGATCTGATCTATGGAAGGAGCTGAAACATGATTGACCCTTAAAATGTGAGACAGCTGAGGA
>JARVLU010001462.1:4191620-4213446 GCA_031762415.1 Simpsonichthys santanae
TTTTATTTGCACCTTTATGCCAAAGCAAGTTCCTAGTCTGTGAATCCTGTTCATTGACAATGACAATAATAAACTGACTCTTGTAAAAGCCAGGAACCCCTGGATGAGATTGTTACAGCTAAATGACATCAGAAAATACAAAAAAAAAAAAAAAAAAGCCAATAACTCAGATAGTTTTCAAGATATTGAGCTAAAATTTGGAATGGTAGTAACTGAGAGTCTCCAAATTATAGCCTAGAAACAAAAATCACATAAGATCTTTCTTTAAAGTTAGACAAGCACACAAGAAAACCAAAAACCTTTAAATTAGTAAATTTAGAAAGTAATTTGGGTCAATAAGGGTCCAACAGATGTTTTTGTTACAGGAAGATCGCTGAGCTGAACTCTAAGCTTCATTCATCGGAGGAGAAGAGTCGGACGCAGAGGGAGGAGATCAGAAATCAGTTGCATCATCTCAGCAACGAGAACGCCGCCACAAAGCTGGAAAACCAAAGACTCAAGGTAAAAGAAAAAAAAAATCAGATTAAAAAACTTCCACATCATTTTCTACAAATTGGAACAAACAGTCTCGCATTGTGCTGCTTCAAAAACATTTTATTGTAATTTATTTTGCCATTTTGATTTTAGAAATTTATGCTTTTTTGTCGATGTTTAGAGCGAGTTAATATCATCGGAGGAGAAATTCAGGGCACTTCACTCTGAAGCTCGTCACCTGAAATCATCAATCAAAAAGTATGAAAACCTGGTGGAGAAATACAAGAAGAAGGTACAAATAAAAAGATGAATTATACACAAACATCGCTCCTCTGCTGATGATGGGGTGTTTTTTGGGTCTAAATTTCTTGGTTTGACAGAAAAACTAACCATTATAGAAAAAAGTGAAAGTCTACTGTGTTGTAGCATCATAAATGTGCCTCTGCAGGTCCAGCAGGCTCGTTTGGAAGCAGAGGAGTGCTGCTTGAAGCTGGAGACGACCCAGAAGGAGGCGCTGAAGGTGAAGGAGAGCCTGGAGAGGGAGAAGGAGCAGGTGCGTCGGGAGCTGCTGGGCCGACTCAGAGAGCTGGAGACGCTGCCAGACAGACTGAGGAGGACGGAGCAGCAGCTCCGAGACGCCCAGCAGGAGGCTGACATCCACGAGAGGAGAAACATGGAGAACAACGCTGCCCTCTCAGAGGTCAGACACAAGGTGTGTAACGATCTGCACGATGGTTTACAGCTTTTAAAATCAATGCCTACAGTCATTTCATTTTTCATTTCATTTATTTTATTCATTTCAAATTAAAACACAACAGAAACAATTTACAATCCATATGGATAAAGAAGACAAAAAATAACAAATGTAACTGCCTACAGTCATTTCAGGCTACAGATTATTATTTTTTTTTGCATCGCAATATATTTTTGTTTTTTAGTGACGGTTTAACTTTTAGACTAAAAGAGCATCTGCAGAGCATTTTCAGCATCATCACCTCTTACTGGTTGCAAGATCTTACTTTTCAAAGTATTTTAAGCCTCCAAATACCTGTAATCTTCTATCTTCAATTCATCTTCAACATGTCAGTTTTTTTAGGGTTTTTATATAACTTTAATTCTAATATTAGCAATTTACTAAAATGATCATTTCTTCCTGGTGCTGTTTGACCGCAGTGTTCATGGACAGCATCTTAAGGTGCATAGTGAAGAGGGAGGTGTCAGGTTTGAGAACCTCAAACAATGGGTTCTACTGGCGCCTTCGAGCCATGACCTTCAACATGCCGTGTATGAAGGACATGGTTCTCATCTGGTTCTCTCTTGGTTGGCATGAATCTTTAGTTGAAGTGGAGGAGCTCAAGTATCTGCAGTCTTGTCCATGATGATGGCAGGATGGACTAGGGCTTTTGTCTGCTGTAACGGAGGGGTTGCTCCTGTCTGAAGATGGAGAAGAAGGAGCTCACCCAAACTGCAAAGTTCTCACGTTACTGGTCCATCTAAGATACAACACTCACCTATGATCAAGATATGAGAATCACAAGAGATAGAGCCTGGTGAGGAGCTGCTGCTCCTCCCAAGTTGTAAGGAACCAGCTGTTGTTCTGGCATCTGGATGTCTTCCTTTAGAAGGTTTCCCAATAGGTTTAATTTGAAGGAGACCCTGGACAGATCCAGTCATCTTTGGAGAAATTTGGGATCCCTCAGGATGAGCTGGAGTGAGTCACATAGGAGAGGACAGTCTGGGTTTCTCTCCTGGGCCTGTTGTTTCTGTAACCTGACCACAAATAAGCCAATTACAAAGGATGGATGGACTTCTGACTGTTGAAGATTTAAGTATTAAGTAAAATAAATAAATCACCACCAGGTGGCAGCAAATACTTGTTTTTTTAATGAAAGGAAAACGTAACTAAAAATGATATCTGAAGTGTTTGTTTTTTTATTTTAATCTCTGATCACTGCAGAGTCTTCAGGATTAATGCACATGTAAGGACTGTTCTAAAAGAGTGTTGAAATTGATTGAAAATAATAATTTATGTGGACATTCTTGATGTTAGAAGTAATAATTCAGGATAAGTCACGTGTTCCTGTTATGTAGACATTTTACAGTATTTGAGCTTCTCCACAGGTAGAGCAGCAAGGTGCTCAGCTGGAAACGCTTCAGCAGGGGAATCTTCTGCTGCAAGAGGAAAACAACGTCCTGATGGAGAAAATGCACAACTTGGAGCGGTAAGATTTCCAACTTGGATGGACTTTTACTCCGTTTAAGTTCTTGTACAGAAGATTTCAAGCACATCAAAAGATGTTTTATTGCCTCTGTGCTAAAACAAGCTTGGCTGAACGACCATGAACAAACTGAAAATGATTGCTCGTAACTTCCAGCAACTCTGTGCGTTGATTGTAGGAAGCTGGAAGACGTAAATATAGCAAACAGAGAGATGTCCCAGACTCTCGCTGCGAAGGAAGGAAGCGTCAGCAGCCTTCAGCAGCAGCTGGAGGAGAAGACTCGAGAGTGCAGCGTCCTGTCTCGACAGCTGAAGCAAACTCTGGATGATGCTCAGAGACAGGTCTGAAACTGTGGAGTCGAAACTTCCAGCACGGTCAGCGAACGCCTCATAGTCACTGTCTTCTCCATCTGCAGGTGGACGACAGCATTCAGAGGGCTTTGGCTAAAGAGAGAGCATCGCAGTCCAAAGCTTTAGATCTGCAGAGTCAACTGAGCCGAGCCAAAACAGAACTGGGGCAACTACAGCGAAACAAGGACGAGGTAGGTCTCTCTTCAAAACGCTCATGTCTGTTAGATTTATTGGTTAGAAAACACTCAGAACAGCTTGTGTTTGTTTCAGACGGAGCGTCGTTTACAGACTCAGCTGCAGAACATGAAGGAGAGACTCGAGCAGTCCGATTCTACAAACCGGAGCCTCCAGAACTACGTGCAGTTCCTCAAAACCTCTTATGGAAACGTTTTTGGTGACTCTTTGCTCGCAAGTTGACGTTTTTCTGTGGCCAAAGCATCGCAGTAGATCTGATCTTACATTTGTACGCTTTGACGGCAAAATTTAAACTTCACTGTGGAATAAAAAAAGTTTGTATAAATTAAATCTAATATTTTGATTATCTGAATTCCATTTCTACTTTTTTTTTGGATAAAAAGCGTTTGCACATCCATTTATGCAGATTGTTTTAATTAATAAAATCTCATATTTCATGTTTTTGAACTTGAAAACTTATTTTCAAAGCAAAACTTGAACACTTATATTATATTAGCTGGAAATTTTGATGTTTTAGCAAATATTAAGGGGCTAATAATTAATAAATAATACTCATAATAATTCATTCTTACAGGAATTTTTCTAAAATGATAAAAGGCTACTTTTTTCACAAATAAGTAAATAACTTATAAAATGGTGATTTATGAAAAATAGTTCTATATTTACCATATTCCAAAATATTTTATTCAAATCAGTTTCAAATAATTCAAATAGGATTATATTTGTTTTTAAATTACATGTTTTTATTGTGCCACTTTTATTTGCATTGCAGCGATGGTCATCATGCAGTTTTTGTTTTGACGTCCTGTGTTCAGTGCACTGAATGACAGCAGAGAGGAGCCTTAAAATTTTATTTATTAAACATTTTTTTTAACTCAGTACACCTCATTATATATATATTTTTTAGAAGTATATATTTTTCTGTATGGCACCCTATGACATTTGGGTCGACCTTCTTTATAAACAATCTACTCTGAATTGTCTTGTACTGTTAACACAAATGTGCAATTTAAAACAATTCCCATGTGTCAATTTATTTAAAACATTTTAAATTGATTATCAGAGTCAGCGATTCTTTATTGTCATTCTTATCACATGTGGTTTATGTGATGAAACAAGATTATGTACACAGGGTCCCAGTTACATCCAACAATAAAATGTAAAATAAAAACAGTAATAACATTTAAGATATGAACTAAGAAAAACATCAACTAAATATACAGCATAAAAACATTACTTCGAACAGAAGTACGAACAAGAGTCAGTATGAGCAGATGAGCTCAGATCAGCAGCAACATGAAACAGACAGCAGTACTGTCATAACAGTACTGTTTACAAGGAAACATTTAAAGAAGTTTTAAAATGTTTTTTTTTTCGTTTAAGATTTCCAGCGTAAGATTTGAGATTTTAAATGTTATTTCCAAACATTCAGCTTTAAAAATTTATAAAAAGCCAAAGCGGAACCACAGACCGGAAGGTGACAGTTTTCTCTCGGAATGTGTTCAGTGTAACCGTTTGTCGGCTCCGAATGTTTCATCGGTAGATTTTCAGATTTATTTTATTTTTTTCATTCTGTCCGCGATGCCTTCTGAAAGTTTAAGATGGGAAACTTTGCAGGCGTTAAAAAATTCATCCAAAGGAAAAGTCACTTTCGACCCGCGCTGGTCGGAAAGAGGCGAGGTGAGCTAGCTAAGCTAACTTAGCTTAGCCGACCCGGTGTTATTGTCGTTAGCGTTGATACTTTTCTTCTTGTTTGCCTCTGGTTAAATTTTTTACTGCATGCTTGTAACATTTAACTTGTTAACTTAAAATAACAGAGCCAACTAAAAGTCACTGGAAAGACTGTCTCATTAAAATATAAAGAAGTTTGGCATTTTGCACTGAACTTTTATAGACAACTTCCTTTATTATTATTATTGATATTGTTATTAATATAATTCCAACACTTGAGAAAACAATGGTTAGATGGAGCCTATACTGTATATCAGAAGTTACATAAAAAAGAACATCTGGATTTTTGTTTTCGTACTATATTTGAAATCAAATTACGTAAGTTACAAAACATAACTATAAATTTTTATCAAGTACTATAGGGCAGATGCAATGAGCTTATATAAAACAGTATTTAATCAATATCATGTGATTTACTTGATGTTTAGACTTTTTAAGGGTATTTCTATTTTGTTTTGAAGGGCTTGAATTTCCCCCTCACTTTAATTTGTTTGAAGTGCACCTTATATACTATAGTTGAAATCATCTGTGACATTTTACACAATCAGATTAATAATAATAATAATAATAATACTTTATTTATAAAGCCCTTTAAAACAACCATAACTGCAACAAAGTGCTGTACACATAAAATCAAGAACATTTCAACACATAAAAATAAAACAGTTGTTAAAACATTAAGAGCAATAAAAACAGTGCAGAGCAAATTCAGTTTGTGCTAAGATTAATGGTAAATGTACTGTACTTATATACCGTAGTGCTTTTCTGTCATGAAGATGCTCAAAGCGCTTTACAACACAATCTGTGCCCTCATTTACCCAGCACTCTTCTATATCTGTACAAAGAGCTTTATCACATTCATGCACCGATGGGACACAGATCGGATGCAATGAGTGTCTTGCCCAGGTACACTTTGGCATTTGTTTGCTGGTGGAATCGAACCCCCAACTCTTGCATTGGAGGACAACTGCTCTAACCACTCAGCCACCTCATGATCCTATTGCAAAACAAGAGGGTGTAGATGTGTGTTTGTGGGAGATATTTATTTTAGGGTCATAATAAAAAGTCATGCTGTGGCTTGAAACACAGGCCTCAACACGTTTGACTTAGTTATCGTTATGGTAAAAATAAACACATTTGCAAGAAAAATATTATTTTGTGATGGGCATGCTTCATTATACATTGTATCAGCTTTAAGTTGTCAATTTTTTTGAAAACTAAAGTGTAATTGATAAATAATTAAATGTATTTTTTGTTAATAATTCTGCCTGCATTTATCCACAAGTAAAAATCTCTAAAATTTCAATAAGGATTTGAAGGGACTTTTTTTCTCCTTGTGCCTGATCTTCTTCAACATAAAACTGTTTTTATTCACTATGAATGAAGTCTTCCTTTGTTGTTTCAGCATATTTTGGCAGGTTGTAAAGAGATCTTCAGCTTATCGTCTCACACTGGAGTTATATTGGAGCATATTGACTCGGTGTCCCTGCAAAAGTCTTCCTTCCTAGACGCCAGTGTCAACTCTGAGGAGACTCCAGCCTCAGTTTCCTCCACAGGATCCACCAGTGACCTCAGCAACAAACACACCACATCTTTGTCACCTTTATCTTTTAGGAATGGTCACATTCAGGTAACTGTCATCCTGAATGTTAACTGATCTAATAAAAGAAACATCTCCAGTCTGTGATGGTGCGTGTGAGCGCTCTTTCTCTGTCACCTAAATGTGCTGCAGGCTGTTGGTGAGGAAGTGAAGGATGAAAGTCCAGAGGCAGAGGTCAGGGAAGTTATCAGTCCTGGATCACCACCTGCCATTTCCCTGCTGTCGCCCAAAGCCATGGAAACTGCCGGACGTATCATCCGGTTCGAGCAGGAGCACCGAGAAAAGGCCAAGGTTAGACACAGATGTTCCTCATTAGTGCAACTTGTTTGTTGTAAAATACATTCAGATATTTGATCAGGGAGTAATTTTTAATGCTCAGGTTAAGAAAACATATTTTTGTTCTTGTCTTTTATTTGAGTACAAATCAGTTGAGCTCATTTTTCTCAAGAATTGCATTCTTCATTTAACCTCAGAAAAAAATGATTCTTTTTGTTGTAGGATGCATCGACATTAACCCACACAAGAATACATTTTATTATTAAAGGTTGTGCTTGTATTCATGTAAAATTTTTGAAACCAAACACTGAAATTATATTTAAGAAGACTTTTCAATCATAGTCAAATTTTCTTACAAGCCAGTTTAGTTTTAGCTAACTAAAAACTTTCATGACTCGTTGGACCTTGTTTATTTTTCTCTCTGAAAGTCTCATCTGCCTGTTGTGCTTAACCTTCGGCTCAGATGGCGCTCAGACAGCGGCAGGAGACGCAGGAGAAGCTGGTGGTGGCGGTGGCGAATGCAGAGTCGGAGCAGCTGAAACGCTTCGAGGAGCTCATGGAGCTGAAGCAGAGGCAGGAGTTCCAGAGTATGAGGGACATGATGGACAGAGAGTGAGTGCAGAAAACATGCAGACCGAGGATTTTTGTGTTTCTGAGTGATCCAAAGTGTTTCCATCCAAACCGTTTTGCACTGCAGAACTAAAGAGAGCATGGGGCGTCAAGAGAAACTGAAGGAGGAGCAGCGACACAGAATAAGGGTAGGATGATTCAACGATGCTTCGTTAACCCGCTGCTGTTTATTAATTTCTGGGCCAGGAAAAGAAATACTGTGAAGATATTTTTGAGAAGAATTGAAAACTAAAGTTCTTCCTGCAGCTTTACATTTTTTTAAAGTGTTTTCCTGTTAAAAAAAAAAAAAATCTCAAAATGATCTGCGGAAACTTTTTGATTGTGAGTAATGTCAGGGGAGATTACAGGGGACACTGTATTATGTTAAACAGTAATATATATAATTTTCTGTCTAAATCAAATGTAACTAGTTTGTTTTATGTATCAATGATATCAGTTTATGGCAATATTTTGCCATAAACTGAGGGAAACTTTCAAACCATGCTGCTTTCTTTAATACTGTAAGTAAATCATAAAAATGGTAAGTCTTTTCAAAGCAAGCTTTATTTTTAAAACCTCCTTAAAAAAATCATTTTTAGAAAAAACACATGAATTTGTATTGTTGTAATGCTTCTGAACCATTTTCTAATGATTTTTTTATTTCTTTAATTTAGAAAACACAACCTAAAGTGAAAACTTTGAATTTGATGCCAGAAACTCACTTAAGACTTTAAGAAAAGCAAAGAAATGCATCAAAGTTTTGTCACATCAGCAGATTAATTAGACAAAGATGATTGTGATGAATGTTTGGAACCTCGTTACAACCAGATCCTCAACCTGCGTCTGAGGGAGGCGGAGCAGCAACGTCTCCGGGAGGCGGAGCTTGAGAAGCAGAGGCAGGCAGAGGGCAGAGAGAGGCTGCGTCACCTCAACAGCATCCAGGAGGAGATCCTGCAGCTCAACCAGCTGCTGGAACCGTCCACGCAGACCGACTCCGACCTGCCGGCGTCCAGCCTCGACTCATACAGTGCCCGCGGCAACCAGCTGTGCTCCCAGGTGTCGGAGGTCGTGAGAAAGACTGCAGAGGTTAGTTTGAATGCTGGTTGTTCTTAGAGACGTAGAAACAGCTGAGATGATAGTTCTGTGAAATGTTTGTACGTCTAGGCAGAAAAAAGGCAAATTTTATATACTGTATTTGTTTGACCAAAAAAATTGCATTTATTCTAGTGTCCATATGTTTTTATTACTGAAGAAAAATGGCGCTTCACAAAGACCTTTTCATTATTGTCTTTCTACAAAGCTGGTTGTTTTCAAACCTCTGCTCGTCAAACAGGCCCCTCCCTCTCGATTTTCAAATCCCGTTTAAAGACTCACTACTATTCCATTGCTTTCAACACCTGATGATCTGTGTTTGGTCGTTCTATTTATTATCTGCAACATTTTTATGTCTATATTCTGTTTTTGTACTTCATTTTGTATGTTGCCTATGTGTTGCCTCTTTGTTTGTTTACACAGCACTTTGGTGGCCTTGTCCCTGTTTTAAGTGCTCTATAAATAAAATGGTATGGTATAATTTCATTCCACACATGTACCACATGTGATGCGAATGACATTAAAGAACCTTGATCCTTGAACTTGAAAGTTTGGCGCCCCACACCCCGATCGTGTCTTTTCAGGGAGAGTTTCCGAGCTCGGAGGACATGACGATCGCTGAGCGAGCTCTCCAGGAGATGAGGGCGCTGATGCAGCAGATGCAGCAGGAGGCAGCGAAGGCTCGAGAGAAGAAGAAGACCGAGCAGCAGCAGGAGGAGGAGCGCAGGAAGCAGAAGGAGCTGCAGGTGCAACAGGAGGTGCAGAAGAAGGCGGAGCAGGCGGCCAAAGAAAAATCACAGAAAAAAGGTGATTAAGAAAAGAAACCTAACAGCCTGAAGCTCTCTTACAAAAACAAAAGCTAGAACTCCACATTTACATAAACTGAAGAAAACCCACATCGACCAATTCTGTTTATTTCAATTGAGTAGTTTTTTACTCAGAGCGTTACTCAGGCATGACGTGACTTCTTTAAAGCACCCGGGGTATTAAAATATCTATAATAATCATATTGGATGCATATTGAGGAGTGGTGGTGCAGAGGTTAGAGAAGGCAAGCCTGCGATTGGAAGGTTGCCGGTTCGACCCCACGAACCGACAACATCAAAATTTGGGTGGGAACGATGAAACACCCACACCTGCCTCCACCCTTGTTTGCCACTCTCTGGCCCACTAAGTCAGGCCCTTAACCCCCACCATCTGCTCCCCTGGGCGCCCTAGAAAGCAGCTCTCCGCTCCACACAGAGGGCTGTGGTAGCTCGGTGGTCTGCTTCAGGAAGGGCGTCTGGCATTAGTTGGTTAGTGAGTTAGTTTGCTGTGGTGACCCCTGAGCAGCCGATTGAGAAAGTCGTCATATTGGATGCAACACCAAATAACTAATTTTTACACAGTCGTTCTGGGATCACAAGAAAACAAAGCTCGTTTGTCCAATTAAAAAAAAAAAAAAAAAAACTGATTAATTTCTTCATCTTGGTTGTCTGGAGTTCTAGAATTGCGCCCTCAAGGTGCCTCCAAGTAGGAGTAGCTCTCACATTCACTCTGAGATTTTGCTTTTGAAAACTTTAATTACTCTTTTTTTTTTTTTTTTTTTTTTTTTATATAAGCTGTGCAGCTGGAAGGATTTTTACTGAAACCTTTTTTACTTTAGGACATTTGTCACGATGCGTAACCATAACAACAAGGTGGTTTTCTACATCTGGAAGCTGCTGATTAACATCTCAAAAGCTCAAATAATACCTCAACTACAGCCCCAACTCCCAAATGAGTTGAAAAGGAGGTGCTGTGGATGCATTACCGTCTACCTGGTGACAGTGCTCGAGTGCCTGACCGCCGAGATCTTGGAGGTAACGGGAAACGCGGCTCGTGACAGTGGGAGGACCGAGATTAGGACCGAGATCGTCCCCCGGCACCTGCAGTTAAGTCTGCGGTGACGATGGGCTCGGCAGGCTGCTGGGAGAAATGGCGCCAGGGGAAGAGTTCTGCCCACTATTCAGGCAGTCCTGCTGCCCAAGAGGACCGAGAGGTGTGCTGGGTCTGGATGGACAGATTGGCAGCTGCAGCCAGTTTCTTCAGATTCAGATCCTTCCTGTCCAAAGCCATCAGCATCTAGAACAACTAATGAAACCAAGATGAGCTACAGCAACAATTAATTTTTCTTTGGGATCAATAAAGTATTTTTGAATTTGAATTAACAGAATAGTCATCTTTTGATCTCAAGAAAATCTCATAAAATGTTAATTTGCGGCCACCTTTCGCTTGTTTGGGTCGTGGGAGTAGCAGTCTTAGCAAGAAAGCACAGATGGTCTTCTCTCCAGCCACTTCCACCAGCTCCGCTGACAGGACTTCAAAGCATTTCCAGGCCAGCTGAGAAATATAATTCCTTCAATTTCCTGGTTGGACTAAAGGCTTTTTCCTCATGAAGGACACACGTACACAGGGAGACGTCCAGGAGACATCCTAACCAGGTGTTTGAACCACCTCCACTGGCTCATCTTAACATCGGAGCAGCAGTTCTACTCTCCTCGCCAGCCCACAGGGGCACAGTGCTCCTCAATTAGCCCTGCTGCTGCCCTTGGGTCAAGATCCTCCGCTTAAGGCAAAACTCCCACTACCCAGCGTGCGCAGTCCACCCTGTTCTGATCGAGAAACATAGCCTCAGGTTTGGAGGCCACAGCACTGTAGGCAGTGGTTGTACTTTTGATTACTCTTTTGGTGTTAAGTGTTTCTCACCACGACTTCTCCAACAGGGCTGCAGAACAACGCTGAAGACGGCACCATAAAGTGGTACAAGAAGCTGCAAGACTCTGCTGTTCAGTGCACTCAGTCCTTCGAACAGCTCAGCTCCCCAAAGGATGCCCAGGTGGGTTCGTGCACCTCTATCTGTTTTACACCTGTGGCCACAGATCATTTGAGTCACGCTGCTAATGAACAATAAATCCAAACACATTAACTCAGACTTTTATTGTTTAGAAGCTGTCAGGACTGAGCATTTTATGACTGAGGCAAAATTTTCAGCCCAGTTTTTTTCATACAAAGCAATTAGCAGCCAGCAGGAGCATTTTTATAACTTATACATCGTAAACTTAGTGGGAGCTCACAAAGCTCTGACGTGAAAATCATATTTACTTGTAAATAGTTGTGGGTTTTATAATTTGTTTGCCGATCAAGCTTTATAAAAAAAAACAAACATGATTAGTTTCTTAAAGAAAGTTCTTTTAGCAGCAACTCTTTAATAAGAGCTGCTCTAACAGTAATATTGATGGAGATGTGAAAGGTCACAGATGTTTTCCTCTTACTGAAGTTAAATGTGTGTGTGTTAAAGAGTTGTTTTGTCTGGATCAGAGTGCTGCAGAGAAAACTCAAGGCCCTAAGCTGGAGAGCAGAATCGTCTGGCCCCGGGTCTGTCTGATAATTGTTATAAAAAGATTCTCTTTTATGTTCTCCGTGAACAGACTTTGAGACGAAGCGTCATGTAACATCTTGCCTGCTTGTATTTCAACTCTGTTCCATCTTGCACGATTAAACCTGGGGAAAGAAAGTTGTCTACCTCTCCTGTGTGGCATATTTATTTAATGAGCTACAAGGATAATAAAAATGATCCTAACAAATACGAAACACACTTTGTTTTCAATACTTGAGTAAATATTTGTGAAGACGCTTCTAATTACTGTTTTTTTTTTTTTCTGGGCTCAGACGAAGAAGCTGAAGCTAGAGCTCCAGAAAGCAGCCACCATCCCCGTCAGCCAAATCTCCACCAACTCTGGGTCGCAGCTCCGAGAAATCTTCGACAGGATCGACAAGCTGCTGTCGGGCCGGGCCGTGGTGTCCGGTGGGAAGTCCGTGTCCACCTCACAGCATCCACAAAGTCTGGCGTTTGTCAGCTACAAACTGGCCGAGAAGTTTGTGGTGAGTCTTCAAAACGAACAGACTTTCACTGAAGAGCTCCCATCACTTGGAGCCAATGACCTCCCATTGAAATACATCTGATCGTTTTATTTTTCAAATCTTTAAGACTTTCACGTTTTCATGTAATCAAAATTTTTACCTTTGCAGAGTTGAAAATCAAACCGTACGTTGAACCTTTTGTTTGGATTAGACCAGTTTAAAACCTAAATGTAGATTTGAAAACCTGTTGGAACAACAAAACAAACAAAAACGTTATTTTGAGGCAAAACAAATTTACTTTTTGTAAGTAAAACTAGATAAAACTGATAAAGGCTGTTAAAGATTAGTAAAATTGTCTAAAAAAAAAATATGAACTCTTTCAAAAAATGGGTGGTAGGACGAGTTTTTCTTTTTTTTACTTTTGTACATTTTAGACTACAGTATTTACTTTTTATTTACAAGTACGTTCAGAGAAATATATTCAGATCGCTTCAATCTTTTAAAATCTGTTTCAACAAACTGGCTCTATTTTTTTTTTACTTTAAATACTACTTTTACTTTTTAGCAAGCCTTTTACTACTTTTATCTTTTACATATTTTTTTCTGCTTTTGGTTTTAGGCTAGCATTTTGGAGTTTTTACTTTTTGAGCTAGTATTTGGATACTTTTATATTTAAGCTACAGTTTGGCCACTTTTTACTTCTAGTAGCATTTTACTTCTATCTAACCTTTAATTCCTTTTAACTTTTAGTTAGTATTTTTTACTTTTAGCTAATGCTTTTCAACTTTCCTCTTGTGTCCTGTTCTGTTACTTTTAGTATTTAGCTAATGTTTTGCTTGTTTAATCTTTCAGCTAGTCTTCTGCTTTTTAGCAAGTGTCTTTCAACTTTTAGCTTTTATTTAGTGCTTTGCTTTTGTTTAGCTTTTAGCTATCCCGATCTCTTTAGCTTTTAGCTAGGTTTTTGCTTCGTTTAGCTTTAACATCTCAGTTTCATTGTCTTAGCAGATTTCAGCTGACCAAGTAAATCTTGGTTCTAGATCTTTTATTAATCTTTTTCTCGTAGAAACAAGGTGAGGAGGAGGTAGCGTCTCACCATGAGGCAGCTTTCCCCATCGCCGTGGTGGCCTCTGGGATTTGGGAGCTACACCCCCAGGTGGGAGACCTCATCCTGGCCCACCTGCATAAGAAATGTCCATACGCAGTTCCCCACTACCCTCCAATGAAGGACGGCACGTCTGTGGAGGAGTACCAGAAGTGAGTGGCTCTAAAAAAAATGCTTCGCTGCAGTTTTTATTATTTGTTTGTTTGTTTTTTAAACTCCATCCTTTTTGAAAAACTATTGCGTTTCCTCCAACAGGATTCTCGGCTACCGCGTGGACGACTCCGGGGTCGAAGGTCAGGACAGTTTTCTGAAGAGGATGTCTGGGATGATCCGACTCTACGCCGCTCTGATCCAGCTGAAGTGGCCCTACGGCACCAAGCAAGGGGTAAAAACTTTTTCACGTCCTGCTGACATCTCGCTCACCTCACGACTGACTGACGCTGATTTTTCTCTCACCTGTTGCGGATCAGTTTGCTCCTCACGGCTTGAACCACGGCTGGCGCTGGTTGGCTCAGATGCTCAACATGGAGCCTCTAGCAGACATCACTGCAACGCTGCTGTTTGACTTTCTGGAGGCGAGTCCGGCTCTTTAAACAAATCAAATCAGTTTCTGTCGGAGCTGAACGTCTCATACAGTAACGTGCTCCATTTTGTCAGAAAGTCCTGTTTAAAAGGATGTTAAATTATACAATTTTGGGGGAAAATCGCAAAAAGTTTATGAAGATTTAAAAATGTTCAGTCTGGAGGTCCTTCTCCAGGTGAAAGTAAGGTTATCATGCAGTGCATTGTGGGATACCACCTGTATATTGTATTAAAAAAAACAACAAAGAAACAAAAGCTGCTGATCTGAATTAAATTGCTAACTGGCATCCTAAATCAAAATCTAAATTGGGAAATTGTGCTTCAAGATTTTGTCTCAACTTTTCTAAGCGCAGATTTTTCATTCGCTTTTTTTAATATTTACCTTTTGCTTTAAAAATCTGCACATTTGATTTTAGCTACCTGTTGTGGCTGTAATTAAACTGTTAGAAAATGCTTTTTGCGTGTCTCCTGCAGGTTTGTGGCAACGCGCTGATGAAACAGTACCAGGTTCAGTTCTGGAAGCTCATCCTGCTGCTGAGAAATGAGTATTTCCCCAGGTACAAACACACGTTCACTCAGAGGGCTGAAATGATTTTCCTTTAGCTGTTGGGGAGGAAATGAATCCGTTTGGTTTGTGAAACTTTTGCTCCAGGATTGAAGCTGTGACCAGCAGTGGACAGATGGGCTCAGTGATCAGACTGAAGCAGTTTCTGGAGGTGAGTTACTCTGAACTGAGTTTGAGGGTTCATGCTGCAGAGACGTTGGCCAAAACTTCAGTGCAGGAAACGATTGCCTAAACTTTATACAGCAAATACAATGGATAAAGAAAAGCTAATTTAAATCAAGAAGATTTTTACTATAGCAGATGTTATTTTTCTCAAACAGAGAAACTCAATAATTTATTGCATACCAAAGTTTAACATATTGTATCTGTTAGTGCTTAAGGTATGTGTTGAGTATGGCTCTCAGCTACTACCACACCAAATTTTACAGTGGATATTGAACTTACTGAGACATTATAATCAGCTGCAGGCATACATCTTGATTTTTTTCTGAGTTGTCCTGTGGTTCATAAGATATTTTGCTAACAGGCTGGCAGGGTTGATGGCTAAAGTTTAATTAAAGCCATTACACAGTACATTGGTGCTTGGAATGTGTGACGGGGATGACTCTCAGCCGCTATCGCACCAAATTTCAGCTTATTGTCTGTAAACTTGACCAAGTTAAAGCTGTTCTTGTGTTTGCTCAAATTTAACTGTGGCGGCCATCTTGAATCAGCTGTAGGTGAGAAACCAATAATTATTTCCTGAAAGTTTCCCAAAAATCCACCTTCTGGATCCAGACACGAATAAAAAAATAATATTGTCCTTTTCACCTTTGGCAGTGGACAGTAATTATTGTCCCGCGATGAATTAGGAAAATAAATTAGGGGAAGGGTCCAGCAGATATTTGTTACAGTAATAAATCAATAAAAAATATTTCAGTCTGAATTAAAGACATGAAATGGTTTTTATAAAACTCAGATGAAAATAAAGCATCTCACGGGGCTGAGTTAAAACAGATTTTAAAACCGCAAAGAAAACGAAGCTGCATGTTTCTGTAGCATTTTATAATTTATTTATTGTCCTGCAGAACACAGTATCAGACACAAAATTAGTGAGGTCATCTGAGTGTGCAATGGATGAGAAAATCCAACGTGAACAAATAAGTCAACTTGTTTTTTCCTCCTGCGCAGACGTCCCTGCAGAATCGACAGATCAGTCCGCCCAAAGGCCAGCTGAGCTCCACGTTCTGGAGGTCGTGACGCAGGACGACGCGTTGCTGCACGACGCCTGTAAGAACTGAATAAAACGGACAAGCATGGAACCAGCTGCTGGTGTGATGTTGGGAATCCTCAGTGAGGGAGGGAGGCAGTAGCTTTTCTGTTTGTAACGTTGATTCTTGACGTAGACGCGTCGGAGGACTCTGCAGCTAGGTGTATTTGCATATACTAAACTAAAGGAATGTTTTCTGCAGGCTTGTTTATGAGGATCCTCCCATTAGTTGGGACTACTCAGGCTTTTTTTTTGATGAAATCCAATAATTGGTTCTGTAGTTTTGCATATGCAAGATAAATATTGTCAATATGATGTCAAAATCAGATAATCACCTTTTAAGCTTTATAATCCGTCCGTTTCTTCATCACTTCAGCATAAGAAACTATCATTAGTTATCACTACATTATCATCATGAATGATGAACACTTGCAGACATTGTCTCATCTGTTCTGTCATTATCCAGTTGTTTCTGAAGTGCACGGATGTTTTTAAGCTTTAACGAGGACGAGATGAGGCACTGAGATGTAAATCCTCTCAATTAGTGAATTTTTTTTTATCTCTTTCTATATTTGCTCATATTTTGTTACAGCTGAATTTTTTTTGCAAAGCGCAAGTTTAGATAAATTTGGGCTTGCTATTTATTTCATGAATCCATTTGTACCATCGTCGTTAATGAATTTGACTCAAAATTAAACATACAAAGAGTTTAATCACAGAATTGTTCAATAAACAAACTGAAGTTTACACAAACCTTTAGTTCCTTTTTAATTACACAGTTAAAAATGCTGAATCACTTATTTCCGTTTTTTTCTTTTTTTCAATCTAATGCCTATATACTGTTATTTTAGCTGTTTTATATCAAAACATTCAGCTCATGCAGGACGGATGCTGCAACTTTAGTTATTTTTGTAGTTCTTATATTTTCTAAATATTTAACAGTAGTATTTTCTGAATAGGAATACACAGGTCTGTTAAATTATTTTTAAAAAATGTATTTGAAATCTTCTGTACAGCTGTTCTGTCTTTTAGTCGTCTTAAGCTATTTTTAGCTTTTAGAACATATCAAGATGTTTTATTTATTGCATCTGATATTTGTTTCAGATTTTTGTTTAGTTAAAAATTTGCTTCCAGCAGCATCAGAAACATACCCCTTTCTTTATGTTACTCATAACTCAGGAATTAGCAACAAAAACAAGTTTTGTTTTAAAGTTTATTTCACAATAAGTTGTTGCAACACAGTAATTCAATTAATCTGCAGTAGACAGACTGCATGTTACGGGACGTGCGTTCTGACAGTCCTTGCACCGTGTTTAAGCCCAGGCGAGAACAGCTTTATTGCTAAACTGATCCAGAATCAGTTACAAACAAGAAACATTCATCTGAAATAAATACAGATAAACTTATCTAAATATTCCAGCACAGGAACTAGAAAATGTCTACTGCATGAACCGTTTATTCCCTGCTGAATGGAGCAAACTTAGTGCTTCAAATGAACCTCGAACAAAGCAAGACAGTCTGAACATGAGCTTAAAAACAGAAAATGAACTGTCAACAAAAGTTTCAGTTTTATAATCAGTAAGACTTTGTGTTAAAAAGCTCCATGTGGCCAAAAATCAACCCCCGTTTATTGTAGATGTTAGAAGCTTAAACCTTCAAAGTTTGTGCTGAAGAGGGGGAAAACATTTAAACAGCAAACGTGTTTGTTTTTTTATCCTTGAACAAGATGAATCAAAGTTTAAATTAGATAAATAATTATACAAATGGTGAAGTTTACACTCACTTTTATCAAGAAATACCATACAAGATGCAGAATTTATTTTACATCTATTGTGGCTACCTCAAAAAAAAACAAAAGTTTTTTTATTTTTTTTTTACTTCTTGATGTCTGGACAAGATCATATTACTTCTAAATGCACAACTATTTCATGCTAAGAAATAAAACCGTGTAATTTAATAGATGCAGTTATTTATATAGACTTTGAAAACTAATTAGACCCAGAGAAGCTGGCGTGATTTATGGGTGTAAGTGCAGTTCTCAAGCTTCACCAGTAGGTGTCACTAAAATCAGCCAAGCTGATAAAGCGAATTTGAACGTTTTCCCACAAAGCAGCTGTCACTACACGGTGACACATTTTAACTCATCTGGAAGCCAGTCAGACTGGCGGTGATCCTTCTCAGAACTTCTGGTTCTGTTGCGAATGGTTACAGTTACGGTCGCTGTCCGTTAGAGGTTCAGTGATTGGAAGGGCTTTGTGATCCACCCTCGTGGTTGAGTGTTGCTCTCTCCATACGTGTGTACCAGTATTTAACTTTGGTGTTCTTCATCATGTCATCAAACGCCTGAAGGCCTTCCATCACTCTGAGGACTCCGAACACTGCCTGTGGATGAACAGTGACATAAATAATGTACGTGGCTCAGTTTTCATCTGTAAAACAGAAGCTAAAGTTAGCAGAGTGGTTCCTCACCAGATCTGCCAGGTTGGGCTGATCGCCACCCATGAACTTCCTGTTCTTGCCAATAGCCGCCACCCAGTCGTTGACGGCCTTGTACAGATCCTGCCTGACGTCGTCCTGCAGGTTGTGTCTGTTGGGTCGAAGAAGGAAAATCAACCGTTCATGTCCAAACTACGTAACAAGAACTACCAGAAATGAGATTATACTCGCCGGCTTTTCAGTCTTTTTGAGATGATGTACATCGCTGCAGCTCCTACGTATTTGGCAAAGAAGCCTTCCATGGTACCAAACTTCCCCTCACGTACGATGTAATCAAAGGAGGCCAGGGCCTCACCGGTGGTTCGGTACACATTTGGAGATATTAGGTGCACAAGCCAATCATCAGCCCACTGACGCCACTTCATCTCCTCTCTGAAAACAGAACACAGTAAGTTTCCTCTACAAGCCAGTATCATGTTGGTGTCCAGTCCGTTGCCCACGTCACAGTAATTGTTTAAATTTAAGTCCACTAGATTTTTTTTACTTGAAGCTTCTTCAAATCAAACTGACTCATTCAGAATTGATTATAGTTAAAAGTTTTGGGAAAAGTTGTTTTTATGCATTTGCAGCCCGTCTTGGAAAAACATGGCATTGTTGAATAATTTCAGTCTCATTATAGAGTTTGTCATAGAACTGAATCAGCCCTGCTAAAGGTCCAAAATGACACTGCTATGTCCATGGACTCAAAGTGTCCAGCTGCTCTGGTGCTGCTGGACCTTACAGCTGTTTTTGACACGGTGGACCTGCTGTCCTCTTGTCTTCAACATTACGCTGGTAGATCTGGTTCAACTCTGAAGTGGTTCTCTGTCGTGTTGGGCAAGCTGTCCATCAATCAGCCAATTGTGTCATGTCCAATCTTTGAACATCTACAATAAACGAACTGCGAAGTAGTGAGGGACTACTGTACCGCCTTAACACTTTACTTACTTCTGCATTCCCTTCTCAGGGTAAGTCACGTTGTTTTCATCCTCGCTCAGCATCAGCCAGTACTTGTTGCTGTACTCCGTCACCTCCTTGCCCTTTTCATTCACATACTTCAGCTCTGGGTAGCAGCGAATGATGTCGGTCATGTTTTTCCCCCTGGATCACAGAAAGTTTGAAACATCTGAAATGTTTACTCTGTTCTTTTACGAATCCAACATGGAGTTATGACGTTTCCAAATCATTACGTTCAGTTTTGTTTACATTTCACTCTTAAGTCCCAACTTTTTTGGAATTGGTTTATATTTGAAATGAATGAGTTATACCAAACTTGTGAATTCAAGCACCCACTTTACATAAATCTTTAATGTGACGTACTCCACACATAAATATTAAAGAAACATATCACATGTTAATTTCTTATAAAACAGCATTTTAAGGAAACTTCGTCTCACTTGCTGATCATAAAGGTCCTGAGGGCGCTGATGATGACGGATGAGTCGTTGAGTTGCTGCAAATAAACACCAAAAGGAAGAACATGAAGAGTTTCACTGCATGCACCCAGAACACAAACATCACTTTGACATAAGCTGGAGCCACAATTAAACGAAACATCAAGAATGTTCTCTCCCGTGTGTGATACTGGTACATTAAAAAATACTTTCAAAATTCAGAGGTAATTTCTTACCAGCTCTTCCCCAACCATCAGGATGGGGACTTTTCTGTATGATGACCACTTGATTTCCTGCCTCATCACCGGATTCACCTCCACGATCTCGTACGGCAGCCCGTGGTAGTCCAAAAACGCTCGCACTTTGCTGCAGAACGGGCAGGTTTTGTACTGATACATGGTCAGCTTTAAACCTTGTTCTGAAACCTGCAATAAGGCAGTGAAGGAAAAGCTGAATCTTGATTGTGGCAGGTGAGACTTTTAACATGGACAAGTCAGTGTTTTCCTTAACATCTTAAAATAATACACGCAGTAAGATGTGAAAACTGAATATGTCAAAATGAGGTAACCTATGTTGGCAGTGTGTTTGGGATCATAGTTGAACTAAAACACCAAGAGGTTCCCAGTCAGACACTCTCCAGGTATTGGGCTGATCAAAATGTGACAAACCTTTTCTTTGTCCACATTCCTAACACTTTCAAACATATCTTCTTCATCACCTTTCAACTTTTGTTTATTTTAAGAGATGCTGCACATCACATCTCGTTTACAGCTATTTAATACTGTAATTAACTTGGTATTGTAAATTTTGTTGTTTATGTTAATACACTGAATTAAAGACAATTGGTTAGTAAAGGTCTAATGAGCCTATTTAAAACAGAATTTTTTTTGCATCATCTGTAATGTGCTGAACCAACTCAAGTCTCAAGTTCAGCTTTATTTATTTATTTTGAATGACTCAGGTTAGATAAGCAGGTTGGTCTGGTTGTTTCTCAACACATTACAGATTTTGGCCCAAATTGGCCACTTAAAGTCGATTAATTGGTTTGTTGATTTAAAAACAAACTTAAGATTGAAACTTTTGCACGGTACTACATTTAGACTGTAAAAAACACCACAAACACGATGTTTTCTTTGTAAAACGTTTGTAACTCAGCTAGTCAACAGGATACCCCTCAGTCAGAACCAAAACCGGGTCCTGGACCATCGGTTCCGGACTCACATGTCTGTCCTCCTCAGCCAGGTGCTGCTCCATGGACAGCTTCAAGGCTTGGTATAAACCTAAACCTCCGCCGAGCAGAAAGGCGCAGCCCAGCGCCCTGCCGCTTCCTGCCCGCACAGAAGAAAGTAGTTTGGACCGGAACCCCGGGCCGCTGGTACCGTAAGCACTCCTGGACCCATGTCCGCTGACATTACCCAGCAGACGAGAGACGATACCGGACCGACAGACGGATGGAGCCTCCAGAAAAGACTGGCCGACCTTACAAAGTGGTCTGACCCAGGCGGCTGCCATGTTGCTTTTACGTAAAACCCACAATGCACCGCGATAAAAGGTTTTGCTCCCCTGAGTGCTGTCTGACAGGCTCCGCGCTGCCTTCAGTGACCAACAGAAGCAGCGACAGTTTACATGTTTGGAAGAATCGAGTTTAAATACGTTGTTTTACCTTGTTATACGATCACAAAGTGAACTCGGAGACATTTAAGAAGAACAAGGAGACACGTAAACCTAATAAAAAACAACCGCTTAACAAGTTCAACATGACAGAAAATGACAATCAAAACACCAATAAAATATATATGTAAAAAAAAACTGCCCCTACACAAACAAATCAACAAATACATTCAAAAAGCAGTGCAACAAACTAAAAAGGTGTAAAACTATATTTCAGATGACACTGAATGTATTTAAAGAGATGCATTCAAGGATTCAAGATTCTTTGTTTGTCATATGTGGTATGTGGTGGAACAAAATTGTGTACACAAGGTCCCAGTTACATCCAACAAAAGTATAAAATGTAAAAGAAAAACAGTA
>JARVLU010001462.1:4213973-4224201 GCA_031762415.1 Simpsonichthys santanae
AGCACAGGATGCTCTCCACTGCACACCTGTAGAAGGAGGTGAGGACTGAGCTTCCCAGACCAGCTCGCCTCAGCCGCATGAGGAAGTAGAGTCTCTGATGTTGCCCCAGCTGAGGTTGTCAATCAGGTGCACACCACAGATATAACAAATAGACAAAAATATATATAAAGCCTAAATGAACAGTAAAATAAAGAGAAATATGTGAAATTACGGAGAAGCAAGACATATGAAGTGACACAAGTGGATAAAATGTGAAAAAGTACATAAAATCTACAAAATAATAACAGACGGGTGAAAAACCACAACACAAACATCAGAAAACATGCAGTTTACGTCAACAGTCCATAGAGTAAACTGAAAAATGTACAAAATAAACAGAAAACAACAATGAAAACAAAACAACACAATAAAAATAAGCAGATTTCAGGATAAAACAATGCCAACATCACAAACATTGTTATCTTGAATATTAGTGCAGGGTCGTATTAAGTTCCAAAAATGACCCAAACCAACTCTTCAACAGCCACTTCAAATATAAGACACAATAGTTCAACTTTATACTTTTGCGTTGATTTGTTGTTTTGTCTAATTAATATGTTTCAAACAGTAAAAACTACTGTATTTCCTGAAACTGACTGAGTGACCCCCGCGACACAAAAAGGAAGAAGCGGGCCAAAGATAATGGATGGACAGATTGATGGATTAAAACTGATCTGGAATCGGTTTCAGCGCAGCAGTTCACTCAGTTTGCGGTGCGTTCAAGAGCGTCGTTTTTCCCAAGGACTCCTCGGACCGCTGCAGCAGCAACAGCGTCTTGCTGAAAGCGGAGATCCCACTCCGCTAGCAGCAGCATCCATTTAAGTGTCACAGTGGTTGGAGCCCCACATCGTCTCTCTCCTCGGATTCTCTGCTCCCTAATAAGATGTCCAGCGGCGGGGAGGATTTGTCGGGGAGAGCCCTTGCCTAAGGACGCCTTCTCCGCGATTTTTTTTTTTTTCGAGCTTGTCTAGAAGGGAGCGGAGCGACAATGGATGAGGGCACGAGGAGACAAATAAAATTTTGATTTTCTCTGCGTTTGGACGGCTAATGCTAGCACGCTAACTAGCCTTCAGCTCGATGCGTTTTCTCCTCCCCGTTCACTGACGAATGTCATGTTTTCTTTAACGATAAAAAACACTCCTTAATGCCTTTTTTATTTTAAATTGATGGCAAGACATGCGGGAGCCATTTATTTCCAGGATAAAGCATCGCGATCAACTAGCCTCCTAACGGTAAAGCTAGTTAGCCGGGAGCATCTTTTTTAACCTTCATTTTAAGTTGTTTTTTTCTCCTTCATCCGTGAAGATGCTGACAGAAATGGAGTGTGTTTAACGGTGGACTCGCATGGACACTCACCCCATGAAGGTCATGATACTGAGAGAATGATCATGCTGGAAAAACAGGTAAGCAACCAGCATGCAGCATCAAGCGAGCAGGTTCAGATTTAATTAAACGCACACCTGGGCTCATTTGCATATTATCAGGCAGGCCTTGATAAGGGGCGTCCTGCACCTTTACAATAGCTTGGACTGGTTAAAACTGGCACCGTGAGCTGGATGTGCCATTTCGTGCAGCAGGTTTATATAAAATCATCATATCGTTTGAACAAGTGTACTACTGTATACTGTTTATTACTGTAGAAAAGGTGAGGGCGGGTGATAACGTTTTGCATGCTTATCACTGCTATGTGTCTTGACTGTTGGCAAAATATGTCACGATCCACCTGGAAAGATTCTGATGAAACTTTAAGGAATTAATCATTGGATGTACATTTACAATTGATAAACTTTTAAAGCCACCCCAAATCAAGATGTCCACCATGGTAGTTGGAGCAACCTTACAAAACACAAACATGGCCATACAGTTTGGTTACATATTAGGTTAACATTTGCTTTAATAGTAGCCGAGTATAGTCCCCAGAACACTGTGCAGTATTTGTCCATCTGTCAAGAAAATATTTCATGATGCAATGGACTGATTTTAATAAAACTCTCAAGATGATCTCACAGTTTTCCTAATTGATGTTTTAATTAAACAAACCATTGCTAAATTGACCTAAAATGTAAAAAGTGATGCGAAAGCTCTAATTTTCGAGGGGATTTTCTCTTGAAATGTCATTTAAAAGACACATTGGTGACATTAAGAGGACTTCAAATGGCTTGAAGTATTTTCATCAAACATGTCTGAAGTGACACTTGTTTAGGCTCTAACAAATAAAGTAGGCCTAGGACAACGCTGTGGGCTTTGGGAACTTATTTGCCATAATTTTAGTTTGTGACCTCTGATTTTCTCAGCTGCAGACTGAAAGCCTTCAGCTGGTCGAGCTCATTAGAGGATGGGTTGGTGACATTATTCGCAGACCACATCTGCTGTAGACGTGAGATTCAAACAAGCAGTTCTTGTGTTGATCTTGTCTTAAGGCGTAAGTTTGTCAATTATTCTGTTAGTTGCTCAGCAGGAGCTTAATAAATGGCAGGAAATGTGAATATTGATAAATCCCTTCAGCTCAGTTCAAGGACTCGGCTTCTTGTGAGCTGCATATTTGAGTTATAGCTGGGGTGTAATTGTGTGTCTGTGTGGGTGTTGGCTCTGTGATATTTTGGGTTGTTTGCTGCCCACTGCATGCTGGGATATGTATCAGCCACCTGTGAACCTGATTAGATAAAAGACATAAGAGAAATTTGAATATTTATCTGGTTTTCTGCTTGTTTACAGAATGTTTGCTTAGGACTCTGTGTTGTTTCGCCTGCCCTGATTAATTTTAACAAAATATATTTTTCTGCTGTGTTTAATGCATTTATTTTATTCATCTCAACCACTGTTAAGTGGTTTAGCTTCTCAGGTTAGTGTTGTAATTTTGTATACAGCATATTGTAGGTTTAGCTTTTCATACACTAAATCCTAAATAATGTTATTTGAAACAACAGAGTAGGGTTTTTAAAAGAGACTTTCTTGTTTCCAGTGGTACTACTTCAGCTTTCCTTGTGAGGGGGCTCTGAAAAAAATAAAATAAAATGGCAGATGGCAGTAAAAAGAAAGCTGCGGCTTTAAGATAAAAAAAAAATTAAAAAAAAAAAAGCTTCACTGCTTTACGTTTCGTGAAGTGCTGTGATGATATTACTGAAATCAGGGCCCAAGTATTGCGAGGCGTCAACAGGACTCCAGAACTCAAACCATCTGGTGCTATTAAAAATATGTCATATTTTCTATACAGAGCAGTTTCATCAACATCTGTCGGTTCTGAACGTCCTGGATGCAGGTTCATCGTAGAGATAATCACGATAAATAAAGCCGAGTTCTATTACTTTTGAAAATTGCAGGTCATTTTACGATGTTGTTGGCAACAAGAACAATCAGATAAACCTGTCAGATTGTATCGAGACAGAAGAGAATGAGACGGAGCGATATTATAATACTGTTTAATCAGGAAAAATAGATCATTTAAATGGGTTTCATGGTGCTGCGTCTGTCTTATCGCGTTATCTGAACTATATTCACTCAATGCGCTGTCGTAGTCATGGCAAGAAAAATACACATCACAGGTTTAAAACATGATTATTATTTTTTTTTACTGTTTTCTTTCTACTGGGAGAGATAACATGTTTTTGGGGAACACAAACTTGCATCTCCACTTTAGAAAATGGTGCTGCTCCATGGGTGTACATCTACAACTGATTAACCTTTGTTGTCAGCCCAATTCAAGATGGCTGCCACAGCTGATTGACCTTGGTCTACACAAAAATATTACAACTTATTGAGCTCACATTTGGTGTGGCAGTAGGCAAGAGTAATCCTCAACATGTACTTGGAGTGCTAACAGATCTGTTTGATATAACAAAGTGTGGCGGGCCTTTAGTTTATAATAAAGTCAATTTTATGGAGCTTCTTCTATTCAGTTAAATTCATTTTATTTATATACAGTAGCTCCAAGTCACAACAGAAGTTGCCTCAGAGCACTGAACAGAAACATTCACATACATAAAAAGACACTTAGTAAAAGTTATTTCAATTATTTCAATATTCTCAATGGGATTAACCTGCCTAAATAAAGGTTAAATGAATTTATCTAAGGAAGCAGCAGATTGCGTTGAATCTTCACTTCATCACAGTCTCTCTGTCTCTTTTGCTGTCAGTTGCAAAAAAAAAAAAAAAAGGGTATGAAATAATAATTTTGTACAACACTTGAGATGCTTTTAATGGTAATCAGTTAAAAGCATCAGATCTAGTCCAGAAGGTGATACGGTTAAATGAACGATGAAGCTCGTTTCACATCTGAACTTTTACGTGTTATAGCTCAGGCTTGTCTCTCTGGTTGTAAAGCTCTTCAATCTGTGAGGAGTCGTGAAGTAAACACGATCAAACTGTGTCAAAGGTCAGTGCTGAGCTCCATTTAAAAGGACCGTTTCACCCCGAACGCATCACAGATACTGCTTTATTCTTCCTTCGTCCCCTCCGTTTCAATGCTGTTTCCTGTCACTGCAATTGTTGATGTTTATCTACTTTTGACACAGTGTGTAACCGTTTTTTTTTTGTTTATCAACTTTTGTGGTGTTTGTAGATAAAACTGTGGTTTGCTTTCTGGACTTTGTTCTTAAAGCTGGACTTCCCTCCGAGCGTATCTGACTGCTTTGTCTGATGGAATGTGACAAGAATCAGACTTGTTTTTTTATTTGAAAGGGCAGTTGTGCGAGTGTGTAAAAAGGCTTTGTCCTTGAGAGCTCTGTCGTAGGGAAATGTATCCGAGGTGCTACAACCAGCTGGAGCAGAGGAACAGTCTGAATTGTTCTGGACTGGTCTGCAAACACTTCAGGATTGTTTCAGAAACAGCCGATCCTTGTTTGCGTTTGTAATTTACATTGCAGAAGAAATTTTCTTTGTGCCTACATACATCATAAACATCTGTAGGCGTGATTAAATACATGTTTATAACTGTAATTAATATTAATGGTTAAATGTTTCAATTTATCTTCTCTTTCTTAGATGCACATTTGGCATGATTAAAGGTTAAAAAACAACAACAACACTATTTTATAAGCTCTTCTTTCCAATAAGAAGAATTTAAATCTGCTGATTAGTTCATATAGATCATCAGTTTAATATGCATATGATTATTTTTCAAAAGGCTTAAAAATATTTGTTTGTATTTTATGATTCAAAAAAGTTTATCCTCCAGCTAGATTTTATGCAATAATTAAAATAAAATACAAAGTTATTAATGGCTTATATTTAGTTTTATATAAGTTTCCTGCTAAATAAAAAAGCAAAATAAAAAAATGGACACATCAACCTGCTACTGCATGCATCAGGAAATAATAAACGTTGTTTCCCAACATATTTGGTACTATTAAAGATTGTAAGTATAAGATTTAGGATTCAATAATACTTGATGTGGTTTCATAAATATATAAAATATACATAAACAAATTTGTGTAGCCTTAAATCAAAATAAGAAGAACAAAATGAAAAAGATCATAATGGCAAAACAGGTCACCAAGTTTTAAAAATTATTTATAATCTGAGACAAAAATAACTGACAGTTAAATGTACAAATAATAAAAGTATAACTTTCAACATCCATTAAAAAGGTAACATTAAAACAATTAAAAAACATAAAAGCAACACAGATGACATTTTTCAGAAACTTTAGTTTAGATTTAGCACAAGAGAAAAACATTTTCTGTAAAAAGAACGCTGAACGAAGAAGCAGAACCTGAAGCTAAAATGTAGCCAAAAGCTAGCTAAATGTAGAAAACCTAAAACCTAAGGGGAGAAAAAGGCAACATTTTTGCTAAGACAGAAGTTGCAAAACACAAGCTAAAAGCAGAAAGAACAAAGTACTAACCAAAGTAGCAACACACTAGTTAAGTTTAGCAAAAACACTAGCTAAAAGCTAAAAGTAAGAAAAAAAAATCCAGCTAAACGCCAAGCACAACAAAATTCCAGCTAACATCCCACAGTACAAAATGTTAGCTAAAGGTAGTAGAACACTAGTTTAAAGATAAGCAAAATTTTAGTTAAACGTCAAAATGGGTACACAATTTCATTCCACCTCATGCACCTTATGTGATGTGAATGACAATAAAGAACCTTGAACCTTGAAAATAGCAGAACACAATCTAAAGTTAGTAAAATGCTAAAAAGGATTAAATGCTAAAATAAGCTTTAAAAAAGCCCAAAGTAACAAAACTTGAGCTGAAGGTAGCAAAACACTAGCTAAATGCCCAAAGTAGCAAAAGACTAGCCAAAAGGCTATAGTAATCCATGAACTAAATGTACTAAACCACTAGCTAAGAACATAAACATAGCATAATTGTAGCTAAGAGCCAAAAGTAGCTTAATGATTGCTAGCAGTAGAAAACATCAAGTAAAAATAACAAAAGTTTAGTTAAAAGATTAATGTTGTGTGAACTGTCAATCAGTCCAGTAGGCGTGCCATGTCGGTGACCCCAATTTGTCCCGACGGTAAACGCCCCTTGCCTGCGGAGCTGGGCTGCAGCCCATCAGGGTGTATGCTTGAGTATGACGTCTCAATCGTCTGCGGACAGTGCACGCTGTGTCCGTTTGGCTCATGGAGTACGCACAGTACGCCCAAGTATGTGGGAGCCTTAAGAGTTAAAAGTAGTAAAACACATGCTAATGTTAGCAAAACACTAGGTAAAAGCTAAAAAAAGAAAAATTCTAGTTAAAAGCTAAAAGTAGCTGAATGCTACCTAATGGTTAAAAGTAGCAAATACGCGGACAAAAAATATCAAAAATCTAGTTAGAAGTAGCAAAAGGTTGGCTACAAACAATAGCTAAGTGTGCACAAGAAGACAAAAATAGAAAAAATGAACATAAAGAACAATGTGTGTTTTTACAAGGAACTGAAGAAATCTGGATATTTTTCTGAGCAAAATGTTTGAAATAAAGTGAAATATTCTGAAAACTGCACTTATTCAAACCTTGGAATTAATAAGAAATTAAAAAAAATCAACATGTAGTAAATTTAGTCTTAAAAAAATAAATACATTTGAGCCTACTGGCTGCAGAGAAATTATTTTAACTGAAGAAATAAAAATAAACTATAGTAAGAAACAGTGAAACTATATTTTAAAGTAATACTAAAAAATGATAAATTAATTATGTTAAATGGTCTGTCGTCAGGTAGTGCAACTTGCAAAGTGAAAGTCAGAAAACGTGAGTGAATGTAAAAGTTAACAGGTGCTGTTTAGTTACAACGTCAACAGTGTGTTTTTTTATTTACTTACTTACAGACTGGGGGATAAATATGAGCTCAAACTTTCAGCCTCATTTTGTTTCTCATCATCATTATAAGTTCAAATGTGCAATAGAAAGATGATTTTTTTTTATTTATTGTCAAACACTTGTGTCTCAGATAAACTGACCTCCTGTGCACCTGAACCACCCATCCTGTTTCTGTCTGAGTCCACAGGAAGCAGACCTGCAGGTTAAGTTCTGGCTTCCTGTCATGATGCATCTGTAGAGGGATAGGGAGGGTAGGAGAAGAAGAAGGGAGGAGGAGGGGGACCTACGAGGAGCTGGCTTTGCCTCCTTGTTTCCATGACAACCACTCTTCTACAGTATTCAGCCGTGGGACGGGCTCTGCATCTGAAAACGGTTCCCAGTGGTGTTTTCAGAGCCGCTCGTTCTTTCCCCCCCTTCAGCTGCTACTTCGCTCCATCTTCTTCCTCGGCTGTCCCTCTCCATGCAGCTCTCTTTGCAGAGCAGCTGATTTTCCGCCTCGCTCGCTGCCGTTCTTTAAAGTCTACAAGTCAAACACTGTTTGCTTCTGAAACCAGCTTGTTTAAACGCCCCAGGACCACATGGTTGATCACAGAGCCAGCGTGCACTTAAATTATTTAGACCAGCTGTCCTGTAAATATGCAAATATTAGCTGTGTGCAAGAAAGAGAGAAAAGCCATAAAAATGGCTCTAAGTGAAGGATCGGTATTATTTTACAGTTATTTCCCCCGAAATAAATGGTTAATAATTACTCAGCTAGAAATCTGAAATCAGCTCAAGTTTAGCTCTTTTGATAAAACACAACGTGGTGAAAGAGCTGATGTAAAAACAGCACGACTCATGTGATAAGCCAGAGAAAAACATATACGGTACTGAACACACAGCTCCAAGGCATTTTTTCCAAATGTACTTCCTTTTTTATTATTTTCGGCCATTTGGGTTAAAAGCTGCGTGACCTACTTGAGTTTGACTTAAAGTGGAGTCCAGTTGTGTGTGCTGTGTGAAAATCCTCAACACACACATTTAGCAAAACATCTAGCATACTTTAATAACAGGTGTTTTGTTAATCCCTAACCTGATAGCAGAGAAAACGCTTCAGCCTAATTACATAATCATCTTGTTGATTGAAGAATTCATTAGAAATGTATGTTTCAAAACAAAAAGTCTGAACCGTCTGCGCTTGGAGTTATCTGTTGAGCAGTGATGTACAATTTGACACTAGATGTTTGTGTGAAATATTCCAGAACACAAATAATCTGCTGTCTTCTGAGGCTCTGGGTTCAGATAGATCTTTTAGATTTGAGATCTGGTTAAATACTAATGACGTTCAAATAAATAATTACTGTAAAAAGTAAAAGTAGCTACAGGTTAATTGATCATTAAATTAACAGCTGCTGCATACAACACACAAAAAAAAGAAAGTTAAAGAAATTCTTATTCTTAATTAACAGCTTTTCAAAAGACATCAAATCAGACAAAAAAAATCAGTTCCTTTATTTGTTACATCCACCAAGAAAGTACCGTATTTTCTGCCGTACACGTGCACCGCCGTACAAGTCGCATCATTCCAAAAATGTCTAATAAAGTGGAAAATAAAATAAAATAAATAAATTGCTTCGCCGTATAAGTTGCATCTATCATGCGTCACCGCTGACCACCTGGAAACGTGGGCCCATGTTGTGCTAAAAATCAATTGGCTGCCAAATGGTAGCTGTGGGAGCGTGCACGGGAGGACTTTTAACAAGAATTTAACAAGATTAATACATAAAAAACAATTATTTGTTTGCTCAACATTATAGTAAAAGTGTGTCTTAGTTGAAATTTTCTTTAATAAATGCACTTTGATGGTCAAATCAGCTGATTTCACCTGGGCGGCGCGACAAAATGCAGCTGATTTGACGTTTGCTCCAGGAGTTCCGGAGCGAGACGATGTTGACTTGGCTATGGCAAGCCAAGTGTATCATTTTACCTATTAATGAGACACTTGGCTTGCCATAAAGCTCGAGGGCCCTCTAGCGGCTGCAAATCGTAATGTTTAATATTTTTCATGTCAGATTGAATGAAATCGTCAGATCTCAGCCAAAAACTGGATTATAAATATAGAGAAAAAAAAGTATATTAGTCGCTTCAGTGTATAAGTTGCAGGACATGCAAATTTATGCAAAAAGGTGCGACCTATATGGCGAAAATTACGGTATTTAATTTTTTGCTGGTGTGTGCTAAACATTGAAAAGGTAGATTTTAAGCAAATCACATAATGTTACAAAAACAAAGTGGTTCTAATTATTTCCAGTTAAGATTTGTCTGTCACATTTGGCTTTAATAATCTCTCAGTAAAGATCATTTTAATCCCATATTAACATTACAGCTAAGTTATTTCCTAATTGTACTTTTCTCTGCAGCCACACATCTGGATTTAAAAACGTGTATACATTTGGTGATGCGGGTGACACGCATGTGATGTTTGAATCAAGATCCATCTCTGATGTTGAATAAATGTGAGCTTTATTTGCTCTTCATCACCCTCGAGTGTGACACTTTTGAAGAAGACCATTAAGGAGGTTAGGGTGTGACGACAGTTTTCAGGTCGCAGGTTCATGTAGTGTCACTCATGCTGACGGGGCACGATGTGTTTCCATTCTCAAGCTTCACTGTCAAAACTTCCCGTCACTTGCTCCGGACCTTCAGGAGTTCCTAAATCTCTTTACGACTAGAGGTGAAGAAAAAATAATCAGCTTTCATCATGTGGATGGTTTTCAAACTTCTCTGAGCTCTTTCAGACCAAAAATAAAAAAATAAAAAAAGGAAATCTGATAACCTTGTAGGAATGTCTGCTGTCGCATGCAGTGGTGGCGTTAATGAGAGAGGAGGCTGATTCATACATCAGCCTCCGAAGCATTGCTTCATCTTAAATGGGCTCACACAGGCAGTCTGGCACAACCTGAGC
>JARVLU010001462.1:4234473-4249324 GCA_031762415.1 Simpsonichthys santanae
CATTCAACCTTTATTTAGGCAGGTTAATCTCATTGAGCCTCGAGGACTCATTTACAAGAGAGACCTGGAAATTATTATTTATAATTATTGCTGTTATTCAAACAAAACAAAACAAAAAAATCAGAAGGATTACCGTAGAAGTCAGACTGATAAGACATCAGAATAACAGAGCTGCAGCAAATATTGTACCGTATGCCATCAAATGTTATCTGTTCTCAAAATATCTCATAATCACTGGACATATTTTAATGAAACTCTTAAAAAGTAATCATTGGATACAACTTATTAACTTTTGGAGTCATTTCAAAGTAAGATGGTCACCATAGTTAACAGGCATTACTCAACACAAAAATATCTGTGGTACATTCATCTTTAAAGTAACTGAGTTCAAATTTGATGTGACAGTAGAACAAGATGAAACTCTGGAATAAAAGAGAATATGAAGTCATTGAAGAAATGCTTGGACCTTAGTTGTGTTTAGCATTCATAAATAGTTACTGTATATGTAGTCCTAATCTATGTTCAGTCTTCATCTAAAATAAGATTAATTTTATGTCTATTGTTACGTGATTATTTCACACTAACTGCTAGTTTTAAGAATGAAAACTTTGACTGTGAAACTGTTATGTTTGTTTATTGGGTACATGTAATCCCAAAGACACCTAAATAAATAAAACATCAACTATTTCGTAAAGATAAGGTAATTAAAGTAAAAGACTCTGTTTGAAACAAAAATAATCATTTTAATGACAATTTCTAACCGATCGCCGGCTGCTTGATGTTTTTTCTTTCTCTGCCTTGGCGACATTTGTCAGGTTGCCTCAGAACAGAGCAGCCTTCTTCACTCCTCTGGCACGAAGAAGCAATTTTAAATGCCAGGACCTCAGAGGAAACCTGAATGGCCCTGCTGGCTGAAATAATAGTTGGGAATAAATCCAGACACTGGTAAAGGCTGCTCAGAGTCCAGGTCTCTGTGCTCCCAGCATGTGCTTCGCTCTGTGTGAATGAGAATCTTCTTGTTGCATCTGTCAGTTACTGGGAAACTTTTTTTAATGTAAACAATAAAGTGTCTGTGAATCTGTGGAGGAAAAAGCAATTAAATCCCATCACCCTCTAATACTGAGATAATTCTACCTCTTCATGTTTCTACTTATTTAATTCCTAGACTTTTTTATGCAAGTTCTCAGCTTTAATATTGACTGCTGTAGAGAGGCAAAAGATGGGCGATGATGTGTCCGCTAATATCTGTGTCTGTTTTTTTAAAACCAAAAGATCTCATGAACTGGATGGATTTTATTTAAAATCTCTGAAATTAATCATTGTGTTGACATCTTGACTGTAATTAATAGGGATGCACAATATTATTGGCGGTATTGGTCGATATTAGTGATAAAGTTAAATATTGGACATGGACCATTCCATCAAAATAACTCACCAATATAAAAGGCTTCTGTTTTAAGTTCATTTTTAATTCAAGAAACTCAGGTACCGGTACTGTATATCTATTAATGCACTACTACTTATGTGCTTTTCTCTTGTCGCTTGTGAACAGGTTGAATTTAGATTTGTGTAAGTTTACAAATTTGCACTGTTCGAGTGTTGTCATTGTGTTAGAGAGTAAATGTCATGAATAAATTTGACATTAAACATCCAAGTTGAAGTGTTACATCATTTTCACCCCCTTTTTGGCATTTGGTAGCAGGCCAAACTGACAAAGACCATGCAGAATAGTGTAGTATTTTAATTCCACAGTAGAGAAAGTTATGTAGTTTCTGTAGGTTTAGGGGGAAAAAACATCAGTATTGGTATCGGTTATCGGCCAAATAAGTTTTAATATGTTGGCATATTATCGGATATCGGCCAAAAATCCAATATAGTGCATCCCTAGTAATTAATCAGAATAAATATGGCTGACAAAGCTAAGTGACCCTAGCAAACACAAGCACGCACGCACGCACGCACACACAAACTCAGTCAGTTTTACAGATATTGAGCTAAAATGTGGTGTGGCAGTTGCTGCGAGTCGTCCTCAACACACAGTCTGAGTGATAGTTGATTGCACTGACAGGATTTTTTTTTTTATTTTATTTATTTGACATTAACCTTTTAAGTTAATTGTGCCCGTCCTTTAGCAAAACATTTAATTGATCACTGGGTGGATTGTCAGAAAGTAATCATTAGATTTACTTCTACAACACTGACTTTTGGAGTCAACCCAATTCAAGATGGCTGCCGCAGTGGAAACACAACACTGGATAGAGCAGAGCCAGTTTTACAGATATTAAGCTAAAGTTTTATGTACTAGTAGAAATGAATCCCAAACACTTGAGCACTAACACGCTGCATGAAACCTTTGTTTAAAATGTTGGCCAACCTTGTTTCTCTGTTAGCAAAATGTCTCAAAAAACACTAAGCAAATTTCAATGGAACCTCCAGAAAGTAATCACTGCATGTACATCTACAACTCGTACTCATCTGCTCACACAGACTCATGTCCGTGCTGCTGTTGTTCGGCGTATTTTTTTTTGCACTACTAGTGCTTAGCGTATTTCTTAGTTCATATCTTAGATCTTGTTACTGTTTTTCTTTACAGTTTATACTTTAGTTGGATGTGACTGGGACCCTGTGTACACAATTTCATTCCATCACATGTACCACATGTGGTGCGAATAACAAATAAAGAAACTTTGGCTTTGACTTGAACTGATTATCTTTTGGAGTCGGACCAGTTTAGGATGGCATCGACAGTTAATTGACAATAGCCGACACAAAAATGGCTAACACTCAGTGTTTCAGACAATAAGCTAAACTTTTGTGTGTTAGTAGCTGAGCGTCATTCCCAACACATACCCTGAACATTAAGCTGTTGCAATATTACACCAAGGCTATTTTCAAGGTTTGACCTAGATAACTAATATTACTATAATTTCTCAACATGAAATGAATTCAGTTTTAAACTTTGGCTTGGACGGGGTTGGGCGATGATGTCCTTCAAGAAATGGAGGGCCTTTATTATTTTTCGATTTGTATTGATTAGGGATGGGGCCGATCCGGTATCGGTATCGGCCTCCAATACCAGCATAGTTTACGTATCAGATTTTCAGATCCAACCTGCCGATGTTTTCCGATCCATGATGCATGATTGGCTTCAGAGTCAGAGTAATCTTTATTGACATTGCACCGAGGTACAACGGGAATATGTTCGCACAGTCGTCCGAAAGACAGACTAAGTGTGTGAAGCTGCAGCTGGATCAGTGCGGCCATCTTATTCCTTATCAGAATAATAATCTTAGATATGAAAAGGGAGAAGAAACACGAGGGTAGATAGTGGTATTACACAAAAGATCTTTCACATCTTGTCTATCAGGACACGATTTGAGACATCAAAAAACTCTACCAGCAAGCACAGTTAAACACATACATACACTAATACTTACATCGTAATTAATGCCCAACCACTATCAATTGTAGGAAATGAAGGATTTCTTATGATGTAGTTTAGCAACTTCTCGGTAAACATTTAAGCTCCGTGGCTTCAGCTGTGTTTTTCTTGTTCAATCCGGGGCGGGCGCTCTGATTTCGGTCAGCCGCTCTCAGCCTGTCCCTCCACTGAGACGGAGACGCGGCTGGCCGGGTCGGGATGCCTGTGTTTCGTTTCAGAAAGAGTGGCGTCCACGCTGAAGCCCCTGAGCTCGACTGTCCAACGTAAAACTAACTTGACCACAGTCCAAGATATAGTTTACCCTCCAGGAGATATTTATCAGTACAATAGTAGACAATCATAAAAATGCATATTAATTAAAAATTACAAGAAAACTATATATATATAAAAAAAAGAAACAGAAACAGCTACATTATAAAGCGATGTAAAATACTAAAAACAGGAACATGAATGTGTTGGTTTACGCCATGAACTTAGCAGATGTAAAGCCATTTAATGTTTTATTAATTCATTCATTCATTTAAAAGAGACAAAATAAAACAAATTCATCAAAAAGAAAACACTGAATGAAAAGAGTGCAGAAAGAAGAAAAAAAATCTTATATCACCCCCTTATTTAAAAGAATATATAAAATAACTTTAAACAAACAATCACTTAAATTAATCACTTTAATATCCATTTTAAAGCTAGGAATAAAAAAAATGTTTTGTGTTAGCAGAATTTAATTGTAACTTTGAAACTTATCCAACATTAATAAAACTTACCTCAAGTTGTCTTTTTGTACATGCATGCATATATGACATTGTACTTGAGAGGAGATTATTACAGCCTCATATAAAATCAATCATGATGATGATATCAGAACTGGATTGGTATTGGCCGATGTCCAGATTTAAGTATCGGGGTTGGATCGGAATTAAGAAAATGTGGCTCGGTGCATCCCTAGTATTGATATAGTTTAGATTTACTGTATCGTGGCCTCACAAATAATGAGTCATAATGTTAAACTACAATTTTATGAGCTCAACAAGAATTTAATCAGCTTTGTTATTAAGAATGTTTTAGTCCCTTTTTTTGGTTCAAGGTTCTAAAGAACACATCTCATTCATTCCTTTCATGCCAGCCTCTTTAGTGTATCGGCTCACTACGACGAGGTTTCTCTCTTCAGGTAGTGTAGAGCTGGTAAACTGGACCGACAAGAAGGAATTTTTGTGGTATTTTTCTCTGACAGAGTAATAAGGAAGTCCCCAGCGTTATATTGCCTCATCGTTGGCTTTCATTTTCTCCACGTTACTACAGTGTGTCTTAACGCCACAGTCCTGGTTTGGTTTTTGCTGGTGTGAATCCCCGGACAGAGAGGTTTCACTTCGCTTTTGGCAGAAATGGACCGAGCGTCTCGAAAACCAAATTCAGTTTTTCCTGGAATAAGTTAATTTTTGTCTAGTGTTGTTCTTTGTGTTGTTGACACAGCTGGAAAAGTAAACACATGCGAGTTTCAGCAGGGGGTTCAGCCAATCTGCAACGAAGGGGAGTGGGATCCCCGGAGGCCCGCAGATGGGTTTTTGCTCCAGGATCATCTGGAACCAAAGGCTCTGGTTCTGGTTCTGACTGAGCAGAGTCGTCATGTGGTGCTGGGGCCGGCAGACCTGCAGGCCGCTGGTCAGGACGGGTGTCTGCCTGGATGAAGAGGATTATTACCGGCCAGTCAGGAGAAGAGACACGCAGGTTGGACGTTTGTGTTTGTTTGATTTTTAGACAGAACCGCAGAATCTTTCACCTACTCAGATTAGCTGTAAACATGTCCAGTGTTTGTCTGAGGACATTTTGATAAGGACTGACGGCAACGAAAGGTTAATTATGAGCTGTTTTTTAAACTCAGAATGAGAAATAAGTTTATGAGATGCTGAGACACATTTCGACAACTCTTTCTCTAAACTTTTCAGCTTTTTTTCTGTTTCTAAGACAGTTTTATGTGTAGTTTCTGCGCTCACGTTTAGCTCAAGACATTCAGTCTGAGCAGCTCTGACTCAGAGTAAATACATTTCAGCTTACGGTTTTGTTTATTGTTATAACCGCAATACAATTAAAACAAGTTTTCTATTGTTAGATAATAGCAGAGTTTTAACCATGGCTTACGTAAGAGATGCTGATTTGATTAAATATCAATCTGAACATGTCATTACTTTTGGTATTTGTTATAGCACCGATATGAATGTTCACCACAGTCCAAGAAGTTCATTGTCTTCAGGTGTATTTTCATTTAGAGAAACAAACATATTTTCCTGCTGAGTACCTCGAAGCTGAAGAACTAGAGAAACAACATTTTCTGTGAAAATGCAGTCTAAACACTGAGCGCTGAGTGAGTTTGTCTAAATCTGCTGAATAAGCTCAAACTAATTTGAAAAATCTAAAAGGAGCAGGTTACTAGCTGAAAGCTAAACTAAGCCAAACAACAACAGCAATTATTAAAAGGCTTGCTAAAATTATCTGAAAAATAAAAACGCTAGCCAAAATCTAAAAGATGCAAAATGCTAACTAAAATAAAATAAAAACAACACTGATTAAAAAGGAGTAAAGTCTTGCCAACACTAGTTATCATCTAAAAGAAGCTAAACACTAAAAGCCAAAAAAAAGCTAATGTAGCAACAGACTAGCTAAAGCAAAGATGGTTAAAAGTTGCAAAGTGCCAGCTAAAACTTAAATGGAGCAAAATGCTAGCCAAAAGTCAACAGTAGCAGAAGACTAATTAAAAACTAAAAAGATGAAAAAGCTTAAATTTAAAAAACAAAAATCTGAATTCTTTTTTAAAACTCAAAGTAGCAAAACAGTAGTCAAAAGCTAAAAGGGGCAAAATAGTGTCTGAAAGGCGAACTAAAGCCAAATGTTTTGGAAGGCTAACTAAAAGTTTAAAATAGCAAAAGCTAGCTAAAAGCTTTAAGTATCAAAAGGATGGCTAAAATCTAAAGTAGCAAGGACATTACAATAAAAGTATCAAAAGGCTAGCTAACAGCTAAAAGTCAAAACTAGAGCCTGTAGCTGAAGTAGATTTCAGAGATCAATGGTTTATGGAGGGATCGAAAACATTTCAATGTAATTCAGTCTTTGGGGAAAACATTAGAAAATATAGTTAAATATTTTCAAAAAATAGAAAAATGACAACACCCAAAAGTCATTGTGCATTTATCCTGAATGAGCTGAACGTTTTGCTATGTGAACAGCTAAAATAGCAGAAAATCTGCAGAAGTGGTAGGATTGTAATAATTTACAAAATAAATAGAAAACAGGAAAAACAATAACGTAAAAGCTGATTCAACATTAAAAAATGGTGCATCAACAGGAGGGAACAGAGACTGGTCAGTCTTGCAGCTTTTATTGTGTTTATTTGTGTAACAGTCTGTCTTTAAAGATGCAGAATACTTGTTTATATATTTTTAAGACCTTCCCAAAAGGCAGGTTGGATTTTAGATTATTTTTCTGGACTCTCAAAGACTTAATAAGTGTTAATAATTACCGTAAAAGCTCTTGCGTCACAGTTCAACTTGTCTGCAGTTCAGATTGATTGCTGCTGCACCTAAAACGGAGGTCGAGCTGTCTTCCTGACTTTAATCTGATCCAAGTTTCCAGCGTTACAGTTTTCTGGCTTCACAGCGACATGAAGCGGTGCAGACGCCTGACCTCAGCTGTCTGGTTCTGTTAAGAACCGTCAATCAGAGGCAACAGAACGAGCAGCTCGCCAACATTTTCTGCTTGTATTATATCAGACGGAACATTTAGCTGCTCTGTAAAACACTTTACAAGTTGTTTTACTTGTTTTTTATATATAGCAGCCTAAACAGGATATCACAGCTCCCAGCTGTAAGAGCTGTCATTAATAATAATAATTTTAAAAGCCTGCTTCGTTTTTTTGAGGTCAGATTGCCTGATGCAACAGGCAAAATATTATTTTCTCATGAATCTTCTAGCTTCTTGCTCTGGCTCTGAAAGTTTAGATCTTCTTATTTAAGGAAAGTTGTTCATAAAATTGTTGATTATTTTGAAAATTGCGCAACAAAAATAAATGCCTAGTTAGCGACGAATGTTTTTTGTTCTGATCTGTTTCAGACTTCACTTAAAGTTCTTACAGACATTTTTGGCTTTTTAGCTACTCTAAGCTGCACATATTTCATCAGTATGCTGTTTTTCTTCTATTTATCAGGCTGTGTACCCCTCTGTTTATTATTCATATAAAGATTATTAAGTGCAACTTTCGAGATCCAAAACAACTATTTCTTTTGGTTTTAAAGCTGAAATGAACTTTAGAGATTTCATAAAGAAAATGTTCACAAGATTTGAAACTTATGGTAGATTTATGCGTTATTGACAGTTTAATCTCTATATTGATCATAGTTTTTCATGTTGTCAAGTCCCACTCTTAGTGTGTATGTCTGGGAATCTCGTTTCTTATTTGCTTTTAAATGAATTTATTTACTTTTAACTCTGAGGGACATTGGGAGATGGTTAGCAGCTCAATTGAGCTTCAGGCCTTCAGAGCTGTCCAGTTCACTGGAGGGACAGAGTGCCTTGCTGAATGTCACCCAGGCAAAAATAAATAAATAAATAAAATATCTGAGTTGTTCAGTCTCTCCGAGATGGGAATAACTTTCTGATGTCACTGCCCTGAATTCCATTCTTGTCGTGATGGAATCCTTTTATCAGTCGAGGTTGCTAATTTTGAATGTGGACTCATTTTTGTTCTTTTCAATTCTGCTGCGATGAGTTTCTTCTCAGTAAAACTTCTTCTCTGTGGCTGTGTGGGAGAATGAGAGAGCGATGCGGGCCGTTAGCGTCACCCTCCTCGGGGAACAGTAAAACAAGTCCGAGCCTCAGCAGCAGAACAACAGCATGCTCTGGTTTTGATTTCCAGCAGCTTGAAGAAGAGCTTCTCTCATATCACTGCAGGCTGGAATTTGGCCGGACCTCCTGGCTCTCAGAGATCGTTAAGGATCCACAACAAACGTTAACATTTTTAAGCTAATACTTCTGCTAGTATTGTTAGTTCTCTCCCTCTCTTTTTGTGTTTTTCCCCTTCAAGCAGCTGCAGATTTTGTGTTACGAAGTGCAGCAGCTGCATGATGAGAAAGTTCTGGGAGATCAGACGCGTTTGTGGTTGGACTCGGCTCATCTGGTGCAAGCAGATGTTTTCTCTGAAACTTTATGAACCCTTTTCACTCCTGATCTCAGCGCCAGCCCTGCACTTTTTTACTAATTAAGCATCACGCATGAGAGCTCTCTGTTAATCATCAGTGATTTGTTGGGTCTCTTTGTTAAGTGTTTGTGATTAAAACAGGCTCATTGACTTGGTAATGATTTAAAAAGATTAGGGTTTCTGTTCAGTTAAAAGATCCTTCTGGTTCGTGTGAAACTCACATCGGCCTGCAGGTGGCAGTGTTGAACGTTAAATCCTCTAAAATCCTCTCCAGTCGTTTCTGCTGTTTCTTGGTGCTTCTGCTGAGTCACATCTCAGATTAAAAACACAAAGCAGCCCCGTCATGATGGGTGTTTCAGGAATTAAATCAGCAGGATAACTTTACAGTTTGTGACAAATGGCAAAAGAAAACGGCATAAAAACAGGATTTGTTTTTGGTTTGTATTGCCGTTTGATTAACACGTCTTTGGGAATCCTGTTGTTGGTGCTAAAATGTGGTTTTCTGTTTGTCAAAAAGGTTTTTCTCTCTGCCTGCCCCAGACCTTTTCAAAAGACTCCAAAAAGTGTATTTTCTGAAGCAAAACATGAAAACTATAAAGACTTGCACAGTAATTAATGACAGGAAATATACAAAAGAGTACATAAACTTGCTATAATTGGAATTGTTGTGTAATGGATTTGGACTTGGAGTGTTGCTCTTGGTGTTGTAGTAGTATTCAGATCTTTAGCTGCAACTTTTGTCAAAAAGTTTGTTTTAGGGAAAGGTAAAATCTGTTGTTCTGAAGGGATTCAGTATAGTACAAACAGTTCACTACTCACTTTAAAAGTGAAAAAGAAAATCAAAGCACTTAAAAAGACAAACAAATTTATTATTAATGTGTTGGGTTATTATTGATGAGTTTTTCGTGCAAGAGTTCTGAACATTTAGCTAAGTTTATTTTTTTGACCAAAGTTTAATTTATTTGAGCTTTTTTTTGTTTCTATAGTTTGTTTGTAAAAGAAAAATGTGGGAAACATTATGTGCCTCATAAATTTTTGCAGATCAACAAAATCTACAGTGGCATCAAATAGGAATTAAGTACAGTAAATGTGTTTTTCTGAGTACGTATTTCACTTGACCAAAATGGTGCTGCGTGGCTTTTTAATGTTTGCAGTCCATCGAGCTGCTGTAATTTCTGTGTAAATATGTGCTTTCAGCTGAGAGCAGAGATACTGGACTGTACTTTAGTGTGTTTTCTTTTCCCATACTGTCCTGCTGCCATAGTGAGACCAGAAACAACACAAGACCATCGTTTCCCAAAGGCATGACGTCAGAGTGGAGGAGTTAACGTTGCCTTCAGGGTCACCTCGGAGATCCGGCTTCACAGAACACGAGCTCTAAACGCTCAATCATACAGTACTGTACTGTATTCCATAAAACCGTCTGACTTCTTTGATGGAAACTATTTGTTTTTTTGGTCGTCAGTGTCTGTCTTCTCAAATATATTTTTAATGGCGTAGTAAAAAAAGGAGCTAATAACACCAACATATTTTTATCTGAGTCTGTAAATGTAGTTAAACAGTTTATATACAAACCAACTTTAAAAAGTATACGATAATTAACGAAACTGATAAAAAATAATAGCAGTACATGAACAAGAGACGTACATTTTTATTTTATTTACCAAAGCAAATACAGTACACAACTGTAGTTGTGAGTGTTGTAATATTTCCGATAGTAATGAAGGTACCACACGGCTGTGGGCGGGGTTTAGAAGCCCCTCGCTGTGAGTCATGATTATCCTGAACGCCTCACACCGCATCGATGAGCCCACAGAGCTGTTAAGCCTCACCCAGCAGCAGCAGTCTCTAAGAGGTTTTAAAAACACCGAGAAAACGTCTTTAAAATGCCGCTCGAGCCGCTGTGACCGACCGGCATCCATGGTCTATTTCCCGGGGATGCAAACCGAGGCGCGCAGCCTCAAACCGGGACAGCTGCTCGAAATGTTCGACTCGTCTTGGAAGGTGCGGAACATCTGGGACGGGGTGAAGCTGGAGGTGGTGGAGGACCCCAGTCCGGTGGTCCTGCACAGCTTCACGCACCTGGACCCGGACCTGCCGATGGTCGAGGTGAGGAGGAGATGAGAGGGCTCGAGGCCCGTTAGCTGATGCTGTTGTGATTTGTTTAACCTGATGTCATGAGACAGGAGGGCAGGTTCTGGTCCAATATTTGATCCGTTTGGAGTTTTCTTACATCCACTCTGAACTCCATTTAATCAGCTTCTCGCTGAGGTGTTGGTACAGTTCACAGAAGTTTGGTTTGTAGACTTAAATGGTCGAATTCCTTGAATTTTATACAGTAGAAGGTGTTTGTTGACGATGACTCTCAGCTACTACCGCACTCAGTACTTGCATGTGGTTGCTTTGCTGTGGTGGCTATTTTTAAAAAAATTAACATGTAGATGTACAGCCAATTAAAATCCATTATGTGGCTCATAAGATATTTTGCTAACAGGCAGAGTTGTTGATTTGTAGCTGTCCAACTATGCATGTTTTATGGTTTTAGTTTAGAATTTTTATGCTTCTAATACAATTTATACATGATCAAACTGATGTTTGGAGATTTATGTAATTCAAACTGAACAGGGTTTTTGTTAAAATTGTGTTTAGAAAAGTGCAACTAGTCCTCGCCTTTGTTTACAACTCAAAATTGTTGGCAACAAAATATGACTCCGCTCATTTATGACAAATTATGTGGTATACTTTTGGAATGAGGCATATTTAGTGTTTTTTTAATCATATGACGCACACATACAAATACTTAAAACAAGAAACTTTGACATTTTGTTTATTTTGAAAGCAAAATTTTACAACAAATCTTGCACAGTCAATGTGTGTGATGGGAATGACTTTCTGTTACTACACCCAAATTTTGGTCAAATGTCTATAAAACTGGCTGAGTTATAGCCATTTTGTGCAAACTGTGATTGCTTAGCTGTGGCAGCCATCTTGATTGTGGTTGATTCATAAAGCCAGTCTGGTATAAATGTACATCCAAGTGATTACTTCCTGAGAGCTTCATTAAAATCTGCCCATTAGTTAAAAACATCATCACTTTTGGTGGCAGGCGACAATAACAATACAGGCACGCCTCATAGGCCAGCACACGCCTACATTTACAGGATGATTTGTTTTAGGGGCTTTACTCTTGTGGTTTTCTTCGCTCAGTTAAACCAAACTCACCCCCACAGCTGGATCTGAGTCAAGTCCCACCAAGTGTCATGAAGCACCGGTAGTTTTTCTATCAAGAGTTGCTATGTAAGTTGTATCACAAGTATTTCTTCATCTCATGTTGAGTGGTACCTCTTCTAGCCATGGGGGGAACTCCACTCGGCAAGTTTAGTTTAAGTTTAGCCAGCAGTAATTGACCAACTGCAGATGGAGGGTTTAGTTAAAATAGTGTCTACAGAACATGGAAACCAATAATATCAGACAAAAAGTTGGAAATCACAAAAGTTTGAAACCTAATTTGAGATTGTACCCTTTGTTTTGTGCTGAAACAAAAAAAAAATACTATAGAAGTACTGTAGTTCATAAAATGATTGCCTGATTGAAACTTTGATCAGTTTTTGTCATAATTTGGTTGAATATTGTGGTTTATTAGCTGTGTAGAGGAGAAAATACATTCCAGCAGACTTAAACCCACCCAGGTAATTCCCATCATTAATTACAAAAACCAGCTGGAGTGAGATGCTTAAGGTAGAGTTACAAGGAATGATTAGGTTCACTATTGATTAGGAGGTTATTATGTATCCCACCTATTGATTTATTGCTTGCTTGTTACGTTTTAGAGCTTCAGCCTGTGAACTTGAACATTTATTTACATATTTGTTGGAGCTTGGGTTAACGATAAATCAAAAAAGTTTGTGCAATTTGTAAAAAAAAAAAAAAAATCTCAGCGTCAACTAGTAAAAAGCAACTGATGTTGCTCAAAGTTTAACATGATTGGTGAGTGTTTGAGATCTAAAGAGGCTTTGGTTAACTGGAAATGTGTGCAAGTAACCCAGATTTTGTAATCAGCTAATATTGACTGGGGCTCCTCCACTGGGTTCTTCAGACATTCATTAGGATTTGTGTGGGGTTTTTTTTTTTTTTCGTGATTTTTTTAGCTGTTCTCTTGCGTGTAATGTACATGTTTTAGATGTTTCTAAATATCACTATGGATGTTACTGTGTCTTTGGATCTTTAGAGTCCAGCTTAAACCAGGAACATAAAATTAAATATGGCAATAAGGCTTGTCAACAACTATAGGGTAGTGTATTTTCCCCCAAAAAATTCCCAAAATGGGTCATTTTCTTAGTTCTACAAATAAATTAATAGACATTAAATCAGTATTAGACTGAAAAGCTTTACCATATCTGAAGAAAAAGACTTTCCCAACTAGATCCTCATCCTCTTCATGTTTTGACTCAGTGAGATCTTCTATTTCCATTAAAAAGTCTTGTTTTTATGGATTTCATCCAGCTCCATTCAATCAAATAAAGAGGGAGGATAGGTAATCATACTTTTTAATCTTATGCAGTGCTTTGTAACTGATACCACATAGAGACGTTCCTCTTTCTGTCAACTAGGATATTAAATTCTCTTGTTTTGTTTTCCATCAATCAGATCTGGACTGATATCTTGTTATTAACTCCTCAGTTTGTCTTAGTTTGAAACTCCCCCGTCTCCAGCTAACCTGTTGTGCGTCGTTTTTCAGCTCTAATCTAAATCCTCAGCTCTAACATAATTACCCAAAGCTTAATCCTCCTCCTGCAGTGGCTGAGGGGTTTCCTTCACAAGCTCTAGCTTTCTTTACCTCACCGTTATTTGGCACAGAGATTTTGTTACAGTACGAGGGGCTGATGTCATGCTGACTGGTTCGTTTGATCCCTCCAGAATCAGGCTGTGTTTTACGTCACAAAGCTTTGAAATGGGGGTTTTGTTAAAAGATAAAGTTACTTCAACATGGGGGTAATAATAGAAAAATGATACTGAGCTGCCCCAGTTAACATAGATTATGTACTTGTACTGTATGTGCAAATATTGTATATAGTACCATGGAAAAGCCTTAATTTGCCCATTGGTTCTTTGTTTTCATATCTTGTAATCTTTTGAAGTGGTTTCAATCTAGTTTGTAAAGGGTTTCTGCCCCCCCCCCCCCCATTTTATTTTGGTCTGAAACCTTTTTATTTCCTTGCATCCATCCATCTATCCATCCATTCATCCATCCATCCATGTCAGATCAGTTTAATTTATTTATTAGGCTGGGCAGCCACTTTCTGAATATTTGAAGGGTTGTTAAATGGTATGAACATGACTGACATCTTATTAAGGAGTTGGTTTTATTTGGTTTGTTTTTGTATTTTTAAGTACAAATATTGCTTTACTGGTAAGTCTGTTATTTATGTCGTGTAATGCTTTTATTTGTTTTGATATATGTTTTTTTTTATTTTGAATAGAAGGATTTTATTTGAATGTTTTTATGGTAGTGGTTTGGGGGTAATTGTACTTTGGTACAATATGTGCTGGTAACAGGACCACGAGACAAGTTTTATCCTAACCAGCAAGGTGCTTCTCCTTTTATCATCAACCCTTCTCAAAATTGTTTCTTTCATTTTCATTTTTATTTTGAAAGGATTACAAAGTGGAAACTATGGCCACAGGTGCGCTACAGCTTTACTGCCAGATCTCTTCCACATTGATCTGCTGGACCAGTGAAAGTAACAAAGTGCAAAAAGACTGGCTTGCAGAGTGAGCTGCAGCAGATGTAGCCAAAACCTCTGACCCATTAGAGGTTTTTTTTCCTAAGCATGTGGACATTTAATTATTTTAAATGAAAACAAGAAACAGGCAAAAGTTATAAATCATAAACCGATGGCTTAAATTACCCCTCGTTAAAAATGAACGTGTCAAATTAATCTTTCTTTCTGTTCAGAACAACTTTTGAATGAAGACTTTTGTTTTAAATGTCCGGTCATTTAACATAAATATTCTCTGGACACTTTTAAGAAAAAGAAAACGAGTTTAGGCAAAATCCAGTTTTATGCACTGCTGTTTTTATTCAGCACTTAGCCTAATTATATTCTTCTTCTTTCTTCTTCGTTCGGCTTTTCCCTCTTCAGGGTTGCCACAGCGAGTCATCCTCCTCTACCTCACTCTGTCCTCTGCATCCTCTGTCCTCACTCCAACTACCTTCATGTCCT
>JARVLU010001462.1:4266150-4299911 GCA_031762415.1 Simpsonichthys santanae
CGAACGGCCGTATTAATGATTCTAAATGTGTTTCCAAGCAGTTAGTTAACAAAATACCCTCAAAAAAACGAAAGAAATATAAAATGCTGCATAAAAAAGGCAACGAACGGCGCAATGACATCACTGGGGGCGGAGCCGTAAGTACGGAACGCCGTAGGTCGATGGCGCCGTAGGTCGAGGACAACCTGTATTTTCTGTTCAAAACAGTTATTTCCATCACATTTTTTGATGTTTGAAAAGCAACGATGTAAAAATCTGTACACTTCCCTTCACGTTCTCGCCATCGTCTCGTGTTTCTAAACACGTCTTGTGATTTGTGGAAAAGACTCGTTGATTTAGTCCAGCAGCTTTAAAAGATGATGTTGTTTAGCTAATCAGTCGAACGTGTCAGTTCCTCTGCTTGTTAGAGATCTTGGTCTACAGTTCTTTAAAAGACATATGTCACATTTCCCTTATTTTTGTTAGTATTTAAATTTAGAGTTAATACAGTGGTGATTTATATTGATCTGTGTGTTTTTAGCACTGTGTCGTCCATCCTGGGTGCATGGTTGGACCAGTACTCTGAGGACTTCTGGAGCCCTCCGAACTACGAATGTCTGCACCAGCTGCTGTCTTACCTTCACCTCCACTTCCTCGGTTCGGACCTGGAGCGCCGCGCCCGCAACCTGCTGGCCCACTTCCACCGGCGACAGCAGTGTGAGCCTGATCCTGATGGTATGAAGGCAGGACAGGAGAGGGACCACAGGGCAGGGACTCCTGAATGTTGGGGCAGTCGATTCAAAGATTAGAGAGTTTGCTTCTTAACATGTTTATTCATTTTCTTTTAACAGTGAAGACTGTAAATTATTGTTTCGATCTGAAGAAAGCATGAGAAGTTTAAGCAGAAGAGCAGGAAGTGGGTTCAGGTCGAGCTCAGGCGAAGGCGTCGCTGTAAAAACTCTTTGCATTTTGTTTGTTTTCCTTCCAGGGGAGCACATCGGTTGCCCCTTTGCCACGCAGGAAGAGAGCGGCTTTGAGGACGAGCTTCCTGCTTTTAGTTTCCTGTCGTTTGACCCCATCATGGTGGCCGAGCAGTTCACGCTCATGGACGCGGTGAGGACGTTTCCTTTCCCTTGTTCCCCTGTCAACAGATTTAGCTCCGTTCTGTTTATGTTCATGATCCATTCTCTTTGGCTCAAATCGACAACAGGTGCAGCAGCATTAGTTTAAATATATATTTTTATATATAGAAATGGGATTTTGTAGCAATTATTAGTCTAAATTTTCTTGAAAATGTACTTATTTTACACATATTGAGCTAAAATTGGATGTGGTAGTATCTGAGAGTCATTTGTAACCTATGATGTAACAGATCTTGTGGGATATTGCATGAGATTGTGCACGTTATTTTCAAGATTTGACTACTCTGGCACGAACGATGGCGGGCGATACGCATTCTTTCTCAAAACTCTATGTGTAAATATTTTCAAGCTCATCAGAAACCAGAAATAAATTTTAATCTTTGAATTATTAGCAGAATCACAGCAGCACTGAGCGGAATGCATTTTTTCCACAGGAGCACAAGTTAAATGTTCTCCGTCTTTCTGTCCATCCAGGATCTGTTCAAGAAGGTGGTGCCCTACCACTGCCTGGGGGGGATCTGGTCTCAGCGGGACAAGAAGGGGAAGGAGCACTTGGCTCCCACCATCCGAGCCACCGTGGCTCAGTTCAACTCCGTCACCAACTGCGTCATCACCACTTGCCTGAGCAACCCGGCGCTGAAGCCCAACCAGAGATCCCGGCTGATCGAGCGCTGGATCGACGTGGCGCGGGTGGGTGCATTTATATACACTGGTTAAAATGGCGCCCACTCGTTCATTGCACTCATTCAAGACCAGGACCTGAGTTTAGAAGACGTCCTGTCAGTGTTTCTGGGACATTTCTGAGACTAAACGTCTCTGATTTGCCTGTAAGTGGCTTTTAAAGAGTTATTTCTGTCCTGACTCGCTCTTTTTTTATTTTTTATTTTTTAATCAGGAGTGTCGTATCCTTAAGAACTTCTCCTCGCTGCGGGCCATCCTCTCGGCACTGCAGTGCAACGCCATCCACCGTCTGAAGAGGACATGGGAGGAAGTGTCTCGGTCCGTCTCCAGAATGTTGCTGATGTCAAAGAGTCCGTTGGGTTTTAGTTTCTTATTCTCTGAGCTTTGTTTCTGCTCACAGGGAAAGTGTCCGAACCTTCCGCGAGCTCTCCGAGATCTTCTCAGACGACAACAACTACTCTCTGAGCCGAGAGCTGCTGGTGAAGGTGAGTCTGAGCTTCTCGAAGGCACAAAGCAGAGGTGGACATAAGGACGTTGTCCAGCAACAACCTCTGACAGAATCTGTTTGTTCGACTAAATGTTTGGCTGTCTGCAACTTTTACAATAAAGACGGCAGGAAATTGCAAGAAACTGAATAAGGATAATGAATTTTATAAACTGAAACTGACTCTCAGAGAGAACTTGAGTTTAAGGTAGAAACAAACATCTTTGTTTATAATCTGGGGCGTGTAAATATTCTTATAATTAAACAATAAAAGATGAAGTAAAGCAGCCTCTCATCGTGAGAGACACTCGGACTGAGCGCTCGCTCTCTGTTTGTCACGTGCACAAGTTGTACAATGATAACGCTCAGAACACATTAACACATTTTTGTTTTTGTTGTTGACTTTTTTGTACTTTTATCATCAATTATCCTCTGCAGCCGCTCAGTAAAATAGAACAAGAACACTAAGAGACAGGAACTAGAAGCTTCTCTACAAACACCACATCTGTGTCTACAAATCAAATCAAGAGTCCACCATTTGTCCACTCATCATGACCACAACAACTAAACATTAGATTATTTACATCCCTAAAATAAGTTAAATAATATGACAAATTTACACTTTTTTAAAACTTCCTACGAACAAGCATATTTTATTAATTTTTATTTTTTTACTATGAACTTAATTTTATGATGATTGACTGCAAACAGTAACTTTAATGCTTAATTCATTTTTTGTATAAATTCAGTTGCAGCATTCATCTTTTAAAACAAAACAGAATAAATGTAAGTTAAAACAATCATCAAGTAAAACATCAGATGTGAAGATAAAAACAGAACATTGTTTCTGTTTAGCAGATTTAACAAAAGTTTTCATTTTGGAGTCACTTATAATTAAAAAAGAAAACCAAAACTTTATAAACTCCAATAAAGTTTGAGTAAAAGTACTCTTTACTGATCAAAATGTCCTTGTTTGTTTAAAAACAACTCTTAAAACCACTAATGTTGAGAAAAAGAACAAATTATTATCTCGGACATCAAATAAATAAATAAGCGTTACATAAATCATCGTAAATACTTTTTATATTTTCTGTCCCAAGCAAGCCTAAAATTAATGATTTTTTTTTTTTTTTTTTTTTTTTACAAATTAATATCCAGAATTGTTTTGTATATTATTCTACAGTAGTTCTTATGTTTGCATTTTTATTATTTTTATTAGTCATTATCTCATTTTTAAAGTATTTTAAAAAGCTTGTTTCTGTATTTGTTTTACTCATTTTGTTTAATAACTTTTGTCTAAATTACATTTAATAAAGTGCTGTATTTATATGCTTGATATTAAGACGTTTGACGGAAGCAGGTAAAACTTTGTGATCATCGTTTTAGGCAGATGTGCAACTCACATCTGTGTTTTTATTAGATTGAAGTGTGACGTTTCCTCACCTTTAACAGACAGACGTTAAATTCAGTGCTCTGAAGCGACACAAGTGATTTTATTGTTTTCGTTCTTGTCAAACGATCGTTTTATTGCACGTCTGCAGTTTGAACATCTGGAACACGTGGATGTTTTTGCCTCTGCGCGACGTGGAGTTCAGGTGAAGTGAGTGCGGTCACGTATTTCTAACCTTTTGGCGTGGTCGCCTCTGAGGGAATCCCTGCTGACGTCAAAGGGAGGAAACCCAACGCAGGTGCAGATAAGAGCTCTGTGAGGAGCTGCATGTGTGGACGTCAGGGCGTCGCCTCCCTTTCTATCTGCTCAGAACAGGCTGCGCTCCCTCGGCTCAGCTCATGTTACACAAAGCTCCAGAGGGTCGTGCAGTTGCATCACTTTCAGGAATGGGGGGTCAGGAGGTGGATTTCCTCCCACTTTCTGTCTTACATCAACCAGATGTTTTGTTTTTCCTCTTGACTGCAGCAGAAAGGAGGATTACTGGAGCCTGAACGCACTGGACGATGCTTTTACTGTCAGAATTAATTTGTTAGACGTCTAGAAAACCATTTTGAGTTGTTTCAAGCTCAGATTCAGCCCTGAAACCTGTGAGTTATGTTAAAGGAAGGAAGCTCTTAACGTTTACAGTATTTAGAGAAGTGATGCATTTTACAACTGTTCTTTTGCCTTTTTTTTTATTTTCTGTATGTTTTTGCAGTCAAATTATGTTTTCATGCTTTGATATTTTAGCTGTTCACAGATCACAACATTCAGCTCATTTGGGCGATGGATGCTAAACTTTAGATATTTGTAACTTTTACGCTTTTAGAAAATATTTAACTTATATTCTGTAAACATTTTTTACCAATGAATACATTGAGATCTATTTAAATTGTTAACTTTAAAAATCTGCTTTAGCAGTTTTGTTTTCTGAAGCTAGTTTTGGCGTCTAGCCAGCCTTTTGATACTTTTAGCTACTTTTCTGTTACTTTTAGTAAGCCGATTGCTAGCTACCATTTGGCTACTCTAGCTAGCTTTTTGCTGCTTTTGTTTTAAGCTAGCCATTTTGTTTCTTAGTCTTTTGCTTCATTTAGATTTTGGCTAGCCTTTACTACTTGTAGGCATTTAGCTTTTAGCTATCTTTTAAACATTTTGCTACCGTCTGATACTTTCAACTATTCTTTGCTCAGTTTACAGCAATTTCTAGCTAAAATTGAGCGCCTTTTAGTTGACATTTGGCTACATTTAGCTTTTAGTCAGTCTTTTGCTGTATTTAGAGTTTAGCTAACATTTATTGACATTTAGCTTTTAGCTAGTGCATGGCTTGTTTTGGCTTTACCAGCAGTTTGGGCTCTTTCTGACGTCATTCATTCACACCTTCAAAGACTTTTTGGTCGTTTTGGAGACATTAAAACACATTTTTAATTTCTTGAGGGCAACATCTGATTTCATGTGATCGGAGAATGGCCACGCCATTTAAATTAAATGTGCACATTATCACCTTGTTTTGATAAAAAAAAAAATTCTCCTGGAAAGTTTTTAAAAAGTGCTTAAATTTATCGTAGGGTGATGTGTTTGAATGCTGTTTAAAAACAACACAACCTGCTGTTCGTTAAATTAATTTTGTCCTGTTTGATTGTTTTCCCACAGGAGGGCACCTCCAAGTTTGCAACTTTAGAAATCAACCCCAAGCGAGCTCAGAGGAGACACCAGCAGCAGAGAGACCTGGTATGAATCACATCATTTCAGCCCTCTGAGCCATGAGCTCCATCTGGAGGCAGATCTTTGAAGCTTGTTTACAGGGTCATTCCAGACCTGAAACTCTCGACAAAGTTTTTATAATTTCACTGTTCTTTGCTTTGTTTTTTGTTGCTTTATTAACTTTATGCTGTTGAAAGCGTTCTTGTGTTTAAATCCTTGAACTGTGTGAACCTGCACCTGTCTGTGACCAGGGCGTGATGCAGGGCACGATTCCTTACCTGGGGACCTTCCTAACAGATCTGGTGATGATGGACACTGCCATGAAGGATTACACTGAGGTCAGACTCTTTTATTTTCTCATCGTTACTCATTAGTGTGAATTAAATTCACTTCTAAACTCTTCCGTAAGTTTTTCAGCATCTTTCTCATTCCACAATTTTTGTGCTATTTCAACAAATCATATCTCAAAACATTCAGTTATTTCAGGACTTTTGGCGCAACTTTAGCTTTTTGAAATATTTAGACTTTTCTGCCATTTTTTTCCCTCATAAAATGAATTGAGCTAATTTTCCATCCTTCAACTCTTTAGATCTGTTTACAACCTTTTACTGCTTCTTTCACATTTTGTTCTGCTTCAGATTCTTTCAGCTTTTTTGTGCAAATTTAAACTTTTTTCAGCTACTTTCAGTTGTTTTTTTCAGCTGTTTTTTGCTCCTTTCAGCTTATTTCTGCAAGTTTAAGCTTTTTCTGCCATTTCAGCTACTATTTATTATAGTTGTTGTTGTTGTTTTAGCTTGCTCATCTACCTGTAATTCCACATTTATTGCAGTCATTAAAAATGTGCTTGCTCAATTTCATTCTAGTAATTTAAGCTTCTTTCTGCTACTTTAACTTCTTTGCAGCTATTTTTTTGCTTATTCAGCTTTTTTCAGATCATTTCCACTTTTTTTTTGCTAATTTCTGCTTCTTTCATCAAACACGTGTTCTGTCTGCCTCCTTCTGCTAATTTAAGCTTGTTCTACCTTTTCAGCTACTTTTTAGCATTTTTAGCTAGTCTAAGCTGTTTTCAAATAATTCATGATTTTTGTGCTAATTTCTGCTACTTGCAGCCTAATTAATTCTTCCTGCTAATTTCAGCTTTTTCTGCTATTTCAGCTACTTTTTAGCCTTTTTTATGCTAACTTCAGTTTTTTTCAGCTAATTCCATTTTTTTTAACTCTTTCCACTTCTTGTAGTTTAAGCTTCTTTCTGCATTTGCAACTACTTTTCAGTTACCGGTATTTGTTTTTGCAAATTTCAACCTTTTTTTTTTTTTAGTGAATTTTCTAATTTTTGTGCTTATTTCTGCTAAATTAAACCTAAATCAGCAACTATGTGTTTTTTTCTGTTTTATTCTGCTAATTTAGGCTTGTTCTCCCATTTCAGCCTTTTTTTTAAAGCTAATTTCAGCTGTTTTTCAGCAAGTTATTCTACAATAAACATTCACACTGCCTTTTCGCAGGAAATGCAATTTCTCTATTTTTTTTCTATCGTTGCTGACTTTACTTACTTTTTTTCCAGGGGGGTCTGATCAACTTTGAGAAGAGACGAAAGGTGAGTTCAGTGTCCTCGTGGCTTTAAATGTGTCCAGTGTGCTGAAGAACCGTTGAACACGTTTTTGTGTTTTGCAGGAGTTTGAGGTGATCGCTCAGATCAAGCTGCTCCAGCTGGCATCTAATAACTACAGTTTCACTCAGGACGGTCACTTCAGGGAGTGGTTTGCGTGCGTGGAGAAGCTCAGCGAAGCAGAAAGGTATCGAGGAAGCCTCAGAGCGTTGTTTTGTTTAGATGAATCAGTAAATAACGTCTGCAGGTTCTCTGACAAGAATCGTCTGAAGGCATCAGCTGATTTGGTTTCCTTGTGTCCAGACGTCTTTGTGTTTTAATAGTTGATGTTGTGTTGCAGCTACAATCTGTCCTGTGAGATCGAGCCTCTGTCCGAGTCGGCCAGCAACACGCTGAGAGCCAAGAAGAACGGAGGAATTATGAAGCGCTGGAGCGAGTGAGTGACTGAGCGTCTCGTCCAGAGAGCGACGATCGTTGTTTACTCACAAACGGAGCGTTTTGTTTGTTTCTAAACATCTGGGTTGACGTGTTCGCTCTCCCTCCTGTTTTGGTGTCGCGTCCAGCCGGCAGCTGTCGGAGGCCGGCTGCAGCGGCGGCGGCGGCGCAGGCTCCCATTCCAAGTCCTTCGACCACTCGCACTACAGACCGTACCAAGGAGGAGGGGGGGACAGCGGCGACGCCCTCAGCGTCACCTCAGTCAGCTCCAGCGGTTCGGATCTGGAGGACGTGAACGCCAGCTTCCTGTCGGATTCACCCGAGGGACACGAGAGGAAGGTGAGAGGAAATAAAACAAGAATCTAATCGCAACTTAGTGTCTGGTGCTGTAAATAGATCAAAAACAAAAAGATTTCACTTTAAACTTTAAAGAAACTCGTCGCGTGTGGGAGCTTTCTTCTGCCAGAAGGTTTAACATCATCAGCTAAAGAAGGACGGCTCCTTGCTGGAGCAGAAGTGGCTCCAGTTTAGGTTCAGAATCTGTCGTTTCTTCCACAGCCAGACGGTCACATCATTAAACACCTGATGTTTTATTCTAAACTCATGTGGAAAACCACGATTTATCTCCACGGATCAGTTTGTCTCCATATCCTGCATGTTGACGTCTAAACATCACCAGTCTGGTTTAAAAAAGCTGTTCTGGGTGCGAACAATAAGCTGGAGACATGAAAACACCAAAAAAAAAAAAAACAGCAAAACACTTCATTCAACAACAAATGGCGGCTATTTAATTTTCAGGTTTAAAATGGAGGCTGCACTGATGATGACGTTTGTTTTTAAAGGGTTTACAGTTTATCAGGGACATGCATTTATTGTAGAAACGGTTTTAAAGGAAATAACTCGTGAATGCGTCTTGAACTTGTCGTTTTTTGTCCGTCTCCAGACGTCGACGCCTTCGGTGAAGCTCACGGTTTCTGCTTTGAGCAGAGAAGCCCCGGCGGCAGATACAACCTCAACGGTAACAGTTTTTAAGCTCCGTTCCATCGAGCGACATATTTTTGAGACAAAACATGAAGCTTTTTTTTTTTTTTTTAAAGAAAACGTCCATTTAATCCATGAAAATGACCAAATGCAGGATTTAAAGTGAAAAGTTTTAATAGTTACGGTTTAGTTGCCTGGTTTACAGTTAATTATTGTTTTGTGAATCAGTAAATATGCAGTGCAGTTCACTTAAAATGAAGTGGCAAAAGAAAAGCATGAATAAGATAGTAAATATTGTATATTTAGTTATTTTAAGCAGCTGACAAAAAGCACATTTAGTTTCTTTAAGTCTCAGTAAAAAAAAAAAAAAAAAAACTTGTTTGTTTTAAAGGATCATAACCTTCATGTTAAAGTCGAACAAACATCCAAAGTAATTAAATTTAGTGGCATATTGATGTGATTTTGTAGTTTTTATCACTTTATTGTGACCTAAATGTGTTTTAATGTTAAAACTAGAGCGATTGTCTTTTAGAACATCTGTGTGTTGCTGCTGTAACATCTGTTCCCGTCCTCCTCAGTTCTGGGAGTGCACGTCTCTGTCGTCGCTCGACACCTCAGGGATGGGCTCCAGCTCCGGTTCGGCCTCGGGCTCCAGCAGTGCCTCCTCCTCCTCCGTCTCCTCCTCCACGCCGCTGTCGGCCTCCCGCTCGCACAAGCGCTCGGTGTCGGTGGTGTCGAACTACTCGACCCTGTCGCTGCCGCTCTACAACCAGCAGGTGGACGACTGCTGCATCATCAGGGTGAGCCTGGACGTGGAGAACGGCAACATGTACAAGAGCATCCTGGTGAGACGGCGGCGCGTGCGCTTCTGAGCAGATCAGCTGTTGCTGGACGTTGTTGCTGAAGCTGTTTCCTGCGTGATTCAGGTGACGAGTCAAGACAAGACGCCAGCGGTCATCAGGAAGGCCATGATCAAACACAACCTGGAGCGAGAGAAAGCCGAGGACTACGAGCTGATGCAGAAAATCTCTGAGGACAAAGGTGAAGCTCAGTAATGTCAGTTCATGAGGAGTTCATTTAAATTTAATGACTGTCAGCTACTACCACGTCACATTTGACCTCAGTATCTATTAAACTGAGTTCCAGCCATTTTTGCGTTGACGCTCATGACGCGTTCTTTTCTTCTCTACGTTTTTCAACATCGTTCTCTTATTGGTGCAACTTTAGCTTTTTGAAACATTTAGCCTTTTCTGCCACTTTTTTCTTCAAAGAAAACTAATTGAGCTCATTTGACCTCTTTCAAATCTTTAGCTGTGTTTACAACATTTCACTGCTTCTTTCATATTTTGTTCTGCTTCGGCTTTTTGCTGCTCTCGTGCAAATTTAAACATTTTTCAGATATTTTCAGCTGTTTTCAGCTGTTTTATGCTCTTTTCAGATTCTTTCTGCTAACTACAACATTTTTGTGCTTCTTCTAACTTGTTTCTGCTAATTTCAGCTTTTTATGCTCCTTTCAGCTGATTTCTGCAAGTTTAAGCTTTTTCTATTTCATCTGCTCTTTAGATGTTTTATACTAATTTAAACTTTTTCAGCTAATTCAAAATTGTTTTCACTCATTTCAACTTTTTTCAGCTTAATTCAGAAAAAAAAACTGCTCTCTCCACTTCTTTCTTCTAATTTCAGCTTATTTCTGCCTTTTTAGCTACTTTTTGGCTGTTTTGCTAATTTCAGCTGTTTTCAGATAATGTTCTGTTTTGTGCTCATTTCTGCTTCTTTCAGCAGCAAATGTGTTCTTTGTACTTTCTTCTGCTAATTTAAGCTTGCTCTGCCTTTTTAGCTACTTTTGAGCATTTTTAGATAATTTCAGTTGTTTTCAGATAAGTTCAAGTTTTTCGTGGTAATTTTTGCTACTTCTAATTAATTTCTTCTCATTCCAGCTTGCTGTGCTCCTTTCAGCTTATTTCTGCTAGTTTCACCTTTTTCTGCTATTTCAGCTACTATTTAGCTGTTGTATGCTAACTTTAGCTTTTTCAGCTATTTCCACATTTTTAGCGCTAATTTCAGCTGTTTCAACTTCCTTCTGGTAGTTTTAAGCTTTTTCTTCGCGTTCTGCTTTTTTTCTCGCAAATTTCACAGTTTTTAGGCTAATTTCTGCTTATTTAAACATAATTCAGTAAATACATGTTCTTTCTGCTTTCTTCTGCTAATTTAGGCTTGTTCTCCCATTTCGGCTACATTTCAGCAGGTTTTAGCTAATTTCAGCTGTTTTTCAGCAAGTTCTTCTGCAACAAGCATTCACACTGCATTTTTGCAGGAAATTCAGTTTTTCTAGTTGAGTTTCATTAAAAGTATTTCCGTTGTTCATGAGATATTTTGCTAACACACGTTGTAACGTTCATCATTTTTAAAGGTTGAACTCTTTAAACGTTCTCAGGTTTGAGGTGTTGATGGATTTTTGGTGGTTTTGACTCGTTTGCTGTCCCCGCTCTTCACACGTTCTCCCTCTGGCTTGGTTCTGCAGAGCTTCGGATCCCGGACAACGCCAACGTCTTCTACGCCATGAACTCCACTGCCAACTACGACTTCGTGCTGAAGAAGCGCGGCCCGGCCCGGCCGGTGCGGGCCAAGGCCGTGGCCAGCTCCACGCTGCCTCGCATGAAGCAGAAAGGACTGAAAATCGCCAAAGGGATTTTCTGAGGGAGGGAGATCGCCACTTCCTGCCCACCGACCCGCCGACGCCCCCTCCGGTCTCCGCCCCTCAGAGGAGACGCTTGGGGACAACCTGACGTGTTTTGGTTGGGCCGACTCGAGACCTTCCTGTGGACTCGCAGGACGCAGTGGAGCACTTTAGCACTTAGCTGCAGCCGTCCTGGTGTCAGGACCCTCGGAGTCCAAAAAGCACCGAGTTTGTTTGCGTTCGGCTGCAAGCTCAGGAAAACTGGACGCGCGCACGTGACGCGCGTACGTGATGCCACTCGAGCGCTTCACCTGCTCCGACAGTTCGGTTTCCTCCGTTACGTTTTGTTTACAATCGTTTACATCAGCCGCTCAGTTCTGTGAACGAGGAGATCTTTGCACCTTCTTCTTTTTTTAACGCCCAGACTTTTCTGGCAGCCTTCGTCCCCGTCCCGTCCTCGTCCGTCCCCCCCGGACAAAGAGACGAACGCCGGGGAAGGCAAGCGCACGTGTCCAGACGTCAGAATGTGTTTCCGTTCGGGGCCTCAGCCGACCCGGGTCGAGGTCTCTGAGGCGCCGGCGGAGTTAGCGGGGCTGAAACTTTTCCTCCGTGTTCTGAACGCTACAAAAGCACGAGACGTGGAGGGAACCCCCAGCGGGCGCAGCCAGAACTTCACACTCGCACCACTGGTTTTGTTTTTTTGTTTTACCAACACGTAACCACTACATGGAGGACGAGGACTGAAAACTGACCGAGTGTAAATATGAACTCTCATCTGTGCAGTTTGTTCCTTCTGAATCCAACGAGTGCTTTTTGTTCATAGACTCATCACGTTAACGTTGTCTTTGTCCGTTCGTGCACATCTCGCCGCCACTCGTCTTCAAAACGCACTTCCTCTTCTCGGCCGCCATGTTGGAAGGAAACTGAAACCTGCAAATTAAAACCAGTTTCAGACAAAAATATAAAAATAAAAAACTGACACGAGGTTAAAACAATATCTGCAGTTTTGGGCTGAAATTCAAAGACGTGAAATTATTTTAAACATTTGTAAATAAAAGAATAATATTAAATAAAAAAATTGTTTGGCCGAACCCAAAGTTCTACAAAGACTGAAAGTTGTTCTGGTCACAACAAGGCAGAAAAATGTAAAACGTTAAAGTTTAACTGTTTTTTTTGTGTCATTCCTACTTTTCCTTTGAAGATCTTCCCACTTTAATAAATAATTTTTATAAATAACTATGATCTAAAAATCGTTAAAGTTCCTCTTTGCAAGGTATGAAATCAACTAAATAGGAAAGTTGATCCAGAACTACGTTTACAACGAGTTAAATCTGCCGGTAGTTGTTTTTAATCACGTCGACGTAACGTTCAGAACTGCGGGTCTGAACTCAACGTAAACAAATCTCAGCTGAACCTGCTGAAAACCTCGAGTCACTCGATCTGTGTAGCTGATACGTTTCACCTGTTTCCAGTCACTTCGGCTGTTTCTGCAGCTAAACAAACAGCTGCAAATTTTGCTCACAAGTTTTTAATCTAAGGACTTGAATTTTGGATGATTTTGGAATTTGTAGTACGGTTTTCTGCATTTGTTTCATCTACTTTTACTCAGAGTTTTCCACTTTTCACGGGAGAAGCTCTGGAAACGTCTGTTTTTAAATTAATAAATACTAAAGATCAATAATTATGTTTCCACGTCTCCTCCTCCTGTTTTCTGTGAGAATATTTAAACTTTTGTAAAAGGTCGAGCTCAGATTTCGGCTCAGAGTTCTTCCAACGCGGCGGCTCATCCTTCCTCTTCGCTTTTCCGACACGCCACGAGCGACTGCAGGTTTGATCTGTGACACGACGGCTGAGAACAAAATGTTTCCGTGCACGATCGCAGCCGAAGAATCAAAATAATCAAGAATTGGGAGGTAAAATGAAGAATTTCAGCTGCAGAACACGAAGGAACTGTTTTCTGTTTTTCTGTAAATGAAAAAAAAAAAAAAAAATCCAACCTAAAATTCTTTGCTCGTTTTATAATTTGCATATTTTGATGCATTTTCCTTTTAAAGGCCTGTTTTCTGCACATCGCACAGCTTAAACTCCAAATTCTGTTTGTTTCTCACCTCACACCAAAGCAGCTTCCACTTTCCACCTAAAGGGACGAACGTTTCCGGTTAACACACTACGCACTCACGCTTTTTATCCAAGGCGAAGGAAAAGAAGCGCCTGCCGCTTTACATTTTGTGCCAAGCTGTTGCAAAGCATTATGGGAATTGAAGGAAATCTAAGGCATTGCTGATTCGCCAAAAGCACTGAAGGGTTGGATTTTTCCTGGCGAGTTTTTCATATCGCTGCACCAAACACTCTGTTGTCGTGCTGGGACCAAGTATTGCCTTTTGTTTTGTTCTTTTGTGTACGTTGTTTATATTTGTCTTATCGATCAAATGAATGAAGAGCCCTGATATTAAAAAAAAAGTTAAAAAATCGACGTGCAGAAGCAATATGTTGACGAGCAGCACGTTGTCTGGCTGTTGTGGACGTTGTTGTGAAACCCTTCACTGTTGAACACTGTGACCTATGACCCCTCCTCGGCTCTTCGTCACGTCGAGCGCCGTGAAACAAACTCCCTGTTCAACGCTGCTGCAGTGAAAATCCAACCATCGCTCAAAAGGCGACTGGCTCGACCCTTCACGTGCCGAATAAGAAAACTGAGAAAAGAATGAGCAGATTAAACGTCAGCCTTTCACAGTGAAGAATAAAAACATTTATGTTTACTGGAGGTGGGGGGAGTTTAAGAACACTGATGATGGGAAAACAAAAATCTGGACACAATTTAATGTTGAACCAGGAAACTTGAAGTAAACGTGTTTGTAGATGAAGCTGATGCAGAAACTAGTTTTTGTTGATTTGGTTGAACCAAATGGGATCACGTTTACTAAAAAAAAAATTATATATAAAAATTTTGCGTCTTTTTTTTAAACATTTCAGCTCTGAGCACTAATGGTTCGATATATTTCTGCTTTATATTTGGTCTAATTTTTAACAGTTAAACAAGAACCTAAACGTCAACTCCCTCCTCGTTCAGCAGGACCTTGAATGCATCACGGCACCGTTTGGTCTGAGCAAAAACAAAAACGTTTGGATATTTATTAAAATCAAAGTTCCTGCAGCAGCCGTCCATCCGCTCGTTTTGCTCACGGGTGAAACTTGATGAATTTCTGACCATGCGAAGTCGATGTGATGGACAGTGTGTGTGTCGTCATGTTGCAACTGACTTTTTGTGATTTAACCCGGTTCTGTGTGAGTTTGAACAAGAAAAAAAGGCTGCGTTTTACAGGAAGATTAAAAAAATAAACTGGAAAGACGTGTGGTGTGATGTGTATTTTTATTTTTTAATTTTTTGTTTTGTTCCTCTGCTCTGGTGCCATTTTCCAACTAAACAGAAGGATTTCCAACATTTTTCTAACAGCTGTTTCTTTTTTGTTTAACTCCCCTCAACCACAAACACCCACGTAGAAAGCAAACTGTCCACGGTTGTTTTTGTTTATTTATTGATTTGTATATAGAGATTTTGTTTTCCAATGTACATTGTCCTCCTTTCTTGGTTATAGATTAATATATTCATGTATATACGAATAAACATTAAGTTTGTAGAATTGAAACAAAGACTCTGCCTTTTCAATTTAAGATTGTCTGCCTCAGTTGATTTACCATGTAAGTAAATATTTATACAGCACATTCTAACAAGTTGGAGAGTTCTAATGTGGTTTAAATCAAATAAAATGCAATAAAACTAAATTACAATAGTAGCAACAATGCAATAAAAATAATGTAAAAATCTGTTTGGCTATAGTTTTAAGCATGTTAAAAATGTTAACAGACTTGAATGTCAAATAATGGCCTTGAATGCTTGAATTGTCCTTCAGACAAGAAAAAAGATGGCATTAGTACGGGTATACGTTTTTCAGAAAATATACCTGAAGGAACAACAAAGCTCTGATGTTTAGTTCAATTTAATTTCTACTAATCATTGTTAAATGTATAAAATGGTAGAATGTATTTGCTTTCTTGAATTCGAAGAAAAAATAGTATAAAAAAAATGTTAAAAAAAAGTTTTGTCATTTTGTTATTGCAGTTCCGCTTTTGTCCACCAGAGAGCAGCACAACCTGAAGATTGCTTCAACCTAAACCGCCGATTTCAGTAAATTATCATCTTTCTCATTAGAAATAATTTTTTTTTAAACTGTACAGTGAAAACTACAATTTAACGGTGTCGAGCCTCATAAATAGTGTCTCGGCAATACAAACATTTAAATCTGCATCAATGTAATTTGACAAAGATAACGTTTGATGTAAATACTTTTTATACATAACACTAAACATTTTACGGTTTATGATTTTGCTTTTAACAATAAACTACAAGTTTGGGATGATTAATAGAAATTAAATTCAATTATTCAGGTTAGTCTTATTGAACCTCGAGGACTCATTTTCAAGAGAGACTTGTTTTAAGCAAAGAACACAGATGACAATCATTAAAAAAAAGCATATAAAATGAAATTAAATGGAAGAAATTACATTTTAAAAACGAAATAAAAAACTGCTACATTATAAAGAGATGAAAACTACTAAAACCAGGAACACGTCTGTGTTGGTTTTGCCATGAACATGTAATGTCCAGAAATGGCAGTTTTGTCGACCTCTAGTGGTCATAATTAGCTTCTCCGATACAACTTTCAAAATAAAAGTACCATATCAAATACAGTGTACTTTGTAGAATACAGTATATTACAGTCAGGTTAGTCTTTTCTCTGGTAATTGTATTTATGTATTTTTTTGTTTGTTCGTTATAAGTTCTGACCTGCAATACGTAAAGAGCTTTATTTATTTGACCGGCCGTGTCGTCATTTGTTTGCGACAGAACAAATCAGGCGACGGGTTTTGCTGTTCGCGCTTGCGCAGTAGCACGGAGCTTTGTTATTTCGCTTCGTTATGGCGCTGAGCAAAACGTTTGGACAAAAACCGGTTAAATTTCAGCTCGAGGAGGATGGAGATTTTTATATGATTGGTTCGGAGGTCAGTGATTAGATGTTTAACAACTTGTTACGTTTAATAACTAACTTTGGGGGGGATTTGCGTTCAAATGTAACAACTAGTTCGTTAGCTGTTAGCCCATCAGCTTAGCTGTATTCGCAAGGAGGAAGAGATCGGAACGCGTGAAGGTTCATTCATTCATGTTCTGAGGGCAGCTCGAAGATAAAACGCACGAATCGACACGAGAAAACGACTTTTGTCTTTAAAAATGTCACCTGTCTCATGAGACCTTTTTGTTCTCCTTGCCTGAGTTAGCTAACTACTAGCACAGAAGCTAACCATCCGCGCTTTGACCATTAACGATGTGCATTATCTCAATTGTTTTGTTCATCGAAGGTCTCATTCTTATTGAATATATTAATATTGACATGTATAATTTCCATATTTTGTTGCACCACTGTAGTCATAAAAAGCCCAGTTTAACAATCACTAAAAGTTGCATGCTAACAGTTTATTTTAAACGATTGACTTTGTTTTTGCACATTAGCCAGGTTGAACACTTGCTCCTGATGAACACCACAAAATATGAAATAACCGTGTTAATGGTTTTAAAAAAAAAAGATTAAAAGAGAATTTAAAACGCACCACAATGTAATTGATAAATATTTCAAAGCACACTGCAGCAGTTCAAGACGTTTTTCTTAAACTATAGTCCTGTTTTTATTTCTAATATTTGTTTTATTGTAATTGTCTTCATTATTTGCTACAGTGAACAAAGTAAAAACATAAAAAACCCACAAGTGACAAAGAAAAATGACTTGTGTGTGAACCCTCATTTCATGAAAAATGGGAGTCAAAACAAATCTTTTTCTGTCTAGATGCCATAGGTAATAGTTTCTTGTATGTATTTTGGTTATTTTTTTGTATTTTAGATATTAACGGCTGATCAAACTGACCGTGTGTCACAGATTTTATGTTTTTATCAGTTGCATTCAGTAGAATCAAGTACACTTTAAAATCAGTTTGTACCTGACTGTTCTAAATCACTATTACTAAGCACATCATATATGAGGTGCAGTTATTTTATTTTTTTTTAATTAGACTATAAGACTTCAAACCTTCCAAGTTACTAGACAAAAACAATGTGAAACTAGAATCATAAAATGTTTGATAATCATTGAATCTGTTTGGCTGAAGTGATCCTCTTTGTTTTCAGGTGGGGAACTACCTCCGTATGTTCAGAGGCTCCTTGTATAAACGGTACCCGTCGTTATGGAGAAAACTGGCAACGGTGGAAGAAAGGAAGAAAATCGTGGAGTCCTCACACGGTCAGTAGAGTCCAGCACTGACATGAAGTGGGTATCTGAGCCCATTTTTATTCACACATTAGTGACATTAGAGATGGTTACTTACATTTTTTTTTTTAATTTTGTTTTTTGTCACATGAACTGAGTCTGATTTGTAATTTGCACCTGTCATTTTTTCACGCTTTCAGTTCCTGGTGTGGTGTTGATTTGACATTTTTTATTTTTTCCATTAAGATCACGGTTACACTCAGCTTGCCACCAGTGTGACGCTGCTGAAAGCCTCGGAGGTTGAGGAGATCCTTGAAGGAAACGATGAGAAGTACAAAGCTGTCTCCATCAGCACTGAGCCCCCCGCCTACCTCAGGTACGCCCAGCAGTCAGCTGTAAAAACCTTTAAAGGAGATCTGTTTTTAAATATTGTGCTTTTGCATTAAATAATATTTCTTATTAATTACTGACACACATATTTGACTATTTAATCATTTATAAACAGGAAAATAAAGATGGATAATGCCCCTAATTAACAATCATTGTCTCTGAACTTAAATCCCATTTCTTCTGCCTTTTTAAACAAAAAGGAGCCTCTGCTGGTATTATTTCTATCTACAGTGTTGCATTCTGAAGTTGTACAAATTTAAACACATCCTCTGTATGTCCTGGTCTGTCACCATCAGGGAACAGAAGGCAAAGAGGAACAGTCAGTGGGTTCCCACGCTGCCCAACAGTTCCCACCACCTGGACGCAGTGCCCTGCTCCACTACCATCAACCGCAGTCGACTGGGCCGGGACAAGAAGAGGACCTTCCCTCTATGGTGAGGAACAAACTTCAAACAGATCTAACATTTGTCTTGTTGGAATGAAACGCCAGCAGGTGTTCTGATCCAAGAACCAGTTACAAAAAGGTTTGTTTGGATGAAACTGGTAAAAACAACGTTAGTGTTTGTCAACTGGGGAGTCCAAGCTGCAGTAATAAATGAAGCAGTTTTTGATCAGACTGTTGTAATGGCTCTCTGAATGTTACAGGAGCCGGGTTTGACAGCATTGTTCTTGTTGTGTACAACAACCTCCTGCAGGTTTGTGATACTTGAAAGTCTCAGTATGTGGCTCTGTGAACAGTTAATACAGAAAATTGCTTTTTTTTTTTTTCATTATCAAAACTGTTAACCAAAGATGAAAGCATCCTGGGACAGTTTGTGCTATTTTGACCTGTAACAAAAACTTTGCAGATTATTTCTGCTTCTTTGGAGCGATGTGAAGGTTCACAAAAATAAATTATATTAGATGTAAGAAATTTTAAAGACTGTATTTCAGAAAATTAACATTTTTATTGGACTAAAGATTCTACAAGCATACAGGAGAAATACTTCAGTTTTTCAGTTTTGGTTGTTGAACAGTTTTCCTTCCTGTTTTTATCTTCTCCAGCTTTGACGATCATGATCCTGCGGTAATCCATGAAAACGCCACCCAGCCTGAAGTTCTCGTTCCGATTCGACTGGACATGGAGATCGAGGGTCAGAAGCTCCGAGACGCTTTCACCTGGAATATGAACGGTAGCGTCCCGTCGTCACTTCCTCTCATCTTGTTTACGTGGAGTTAAAGACCCATTCAAAGTTTCTTTGTGCTTTTTAAAATGTTCAGAGAAGCTCATGACGCCTGAAATGTTCTCTGAGATTCTGTGTGACGATCTGGACCTGAACCCGCTGGCCTTCGTCCCTGCCATCGCCTCCGCCATCCGACAGCAGATTGAATCATACCCGACAGACAGCATCCTGGAGGAGCAGACGGACCAGAGGGTGATCATCAAGGTGACGCTCCGCTCAGACCCCTCTGAGCGTCTGCTTAATATTTAGGTGTGCTGCTGCAGCTCAGTGATATTTGTGTGTTCCAGCTGAACATCCACGTGGGGAACATCTCTTTGGTGGACCAGTTTGAGTGGGACATGTCAGAAAGGGAGAACTCTCCGGAGAAGTTTGCCCTGAAGCTTTGCTCCGAGCTCGGCCTGGGCGGGGAGTTCGTCACCACCATCGCCTACAGCATCCGAGGTCAGCTGAGCTGGCACCAGAGGACGTACGCCTTCAGGTACAGAACCTCCCACCTCAACAAGGAACTAGAAGTTTATTGGGACATAAGTTCTTTTCTGCAGCTTTCAGCCTCCATCAGTTATTGGGTTTAACGAGATTCTTGGTGAACGTTCAGGTCCTCGCTCCCTCATCCTGTTTTACTGCAATAAGTGTTTTTTGTCAATTTTTTCCTCAAAACTTTCTTCTGTAAAGTCAACTTCAAGCACGTAGACGTCTGCTCCTTAGAGCGAAAAACTTCAGCATCCTGGGCCCGGCGCTTCGTCGTCCTTTCATATATGGGAGCGCAGAACGATTAGAAACCACCAGCTGGGCACGCACAGGTTATCCAGAGGCTTAAACAGTTTTTAGGTCATAAATAAAAACTTTTCTTGTGGCTGTTTTAAATTTGAGCTTTAATAAAAGTACAACTCGTGAAACTTTATTGAAAACCAACTGCAGACACTTTTTTTTTATCTTGGTTGTGGTGAGAAAGTTATCTGAAGTGATTAATCTGTGTTGTTGCTGTGCTGCAGCAGATCTGTGATCTTCTCAGGATTTTTAAATTGAAGCAATAAAAATATGATAAAATTCACAGATTTGCACAGAAAGTTTGAGGAAATTCAGAAAGCCGCTTTAATGTGGAAACGGGTGTTTTTATTAGTTGCCATGACGATGCGTCTGCGATCTCTGACCACCTTGTAGGAAACTGATGCCCGTTAAACCAGAAGATCCCTCGTTTCAGTTCGTCCCACCCTGAAGTTCTGACGGGTCTGCCCTTTGTTTCCCGGGACGTAAAATGTTTCCAAACCAAGGCGGACCTCTGTCACAGCTGGACGTCTGAGTGGAGCAAATGTTTTGAGTCGGTTTGTTGCACAGCTCAGCTCGAGGATGATGAATGAGCTCAGAGGTCTCAGAGCAGGGTTCAACGTTTGGTGAAGACCTTCTGTTGTCAGAATGTGCCAACGGTCGCCTGTTTAAATTTAACCAACGGGAGAAGCCTGATAAACGAGCCGAAGGTGTGTGACGATGTTTGGTGTTTTGCAGCGAGAACCCTCTGCCCACGGTGGAGATCGCCATCAGAAACACAGGTGACGCCGACCAGTGGTGCCCCCTGCTGGAGACCCTGACAGACGCAGAGATGGAGAAGAAGATCAGAGACCAGGACCGAAACACGAGGTGAGCGTCGCTCCGGTTAACAGCAGGGCTGTTGCTGCTCTTCTCCATTTTTCAAAAGCGTAACTCGTCATTTCTAACGAGTTGGTTAACGTAAACAGAAAATACTGTTCCTGTCGTACATTGTGCCGCCCACCTGACGTTGCTGAGGTTGGTTCAATTTTTTTCACGTTTAGCACAAAATGGTTTTCAGGTAAATTTGTTAGAATTTTTAAGAAAATCAAAACAAGTAACAGACTGCGTCTTTAAAAAACTAAAATAAATGCTCCAAAGTTCACGCGCAATAATCCAGGTACAACTCCAACAATGTCAGGTCATCTGGACGGTTTCTTCATTTATTTTTTTGCTGACACGTTTCATCCAAAGGACTTCTTCAACCTGATTCCCGCAAACAGCATACAGTTTGTGGGAATCGGTTTGTTTTGGTGACTCCTCAGGTTGAAGAAGTCCTTTGGATGAAACGTCTCAGCAAAAACAAGAAACCGTCCAGATGAGCTGACTGAACGTTGTTAAAATAAATGCTGAAATATCTTTTATTGCAGCAACTAACAGTCAATGATTTTTCAGTCTTTAGTAAATCTAACCTCGTAAAATTTTGCAGATATTTGCACCGGGTTTGACTTTTCTTTTGCATCGTTTTCCCTGCTGTTATTTTGAAAGTGCAGCTGCTGACATCCACTTCCTGCTTGCTTCTACAGGCGGATGAGGCGTCTGGCGAACACGGCACCAGCGTGGTAGAAAGTCTCCGCCCCCTGCAGATAGTGGCTCGTGCGGCTGATGACGGTTCAAAACGGCAGCAGAGGCTCCTCCTCCTCCACAGCCGGACGTCAATCTCCCTCACTCCGTTTTATTTTTATTAGATTTGGTTTGTCGACGGCTCGTCGGCGCCTCGTTCACGTGACCCTCAGAGAAGCTGCTCTCATTGACCACTGACTTTTACCACAGAGGGGAAACGCACCAATCTCAGATAATATATTGCGTTGTTGTATTTGTTGTCTTTTTGTACATTTTAATAATTCTTACAAAATAAAAAAAATGTGAAAGAACTTTACTTCCTGTTCTGAGCAGCTGTTCACAATTTAATTCTCCAAACCAGGATCCAGATGTTCGCTCAAAACGACGCAGCAAAATGTGTCGATTAGCACGAATGTCCTGAAGTCTACAGGTGTCCAACAAGTTCATCTCAGCATGAACTAATCCCTTCAGAGCCTGAGCAGTAAAACCAGCTGACTGCGGTTCTGAGCCGGAGCTGGGCGGCCCGGGTCAGTTGGGTGTTCTGTTGTCGCAGCTCCTCAGAGAGCTGTCAGCGTGTTGTCGTTCTAAGCACTTTCCATTCTGTCGTGAGCCACAAAGGCAGCGAGTGAAAGTGCAGCGTGAGCAGACGGGTTTTCAGGCCTGTCGGCAGTTCTGAGGACCCGGTTTGATCCGACCGTTGGGTTAAACCTAAAAAAAGACGAGTGGAGTTTAAAATCAAAGACAATACCCGGTAGATGTTTTTACGCAGCTGCATTATTCTCTAATAGCTGATAATTAGACCGTATGGACCTTTCTTTTGCTTTTATTTATTCAAAACTCAAGTTTTATCACAATAAAAGCCTCAAAATTTCCCTGCTGCTACTTTGAAAGTGCAGCTGCCGACTTAAAGGAACTTTTATTGACATTTAGACAAAAATCTAAATTTAGTCACTGCTTTAATTTAAATGCTAGAAGATTTTCTGTTTAACGAGTAAAGAAAGTGTTCAGTCCTACAGAAACTCGAGTTTAGATTTTGGTTTCCAGATTTTTGTGTGAACTTGACGTGAAACTGATCATTAAGTTTGAACGGTCCTCTGGACCGAGCTTCATAAACTGATGTTTTCACGCTCCTGCTGCCCATCGCTCCTAAGTTAATGTTCCTTCAGCTGTTAGTCGTGTGGCTCCTCGTGCTGCAGGTCTCTGTGCTCTTGGTCAAACAAGGCCCTTCTGTAAAAAACAAAATAATGATGCATTAAAGACAAAACTCTTAAAAAAAACTTGTACTCCTGACTATATTTGTATTTTTAATTGCAGATGTGCAACATTTAAATTTACCAGCACTTTGGTTTTAACAAACATAAACTTATAAACCCAGTTAGTTTATTTAAAGTTGAACAACACGTCCTCTAAAGCGGCCCTGAACTGGTGAAGTCGGTTCTTACAGCAGCTCTGGAGTCGTCAGCAGCTTCCGTCCTCCCGGCTGGTTTGGAAACACGTCCTCTAAGAAATGATACAGGTGACCAGCGCAGATACCTGAGGAGGGAACGGACACAAAACACTGAACCGTTCATCTGGGAGGAGCTAAACTAACGGGGGAAACAGCCGTTAGATAAAACCTGAACGATCTGCAGCCATCGACGTTAAGAGGCAGACGTGTCGTTATTCAGCTCGTCTGTTTCCAGTTTCTCACCCAGGAGGTCGACCACGACGGAGTTTCCCAGCAGCAGCGAACATCCCGTCAGCACCCAGGGGAGCAGCGGGGCCCGGACGCTCAGCGGGCCGAAGACGCTGGTGCGCGTCAGCGGGTGCCTCTTACTCCAGACGTACACCAGCATGACGAGGAAGGCCTGACCCGGGAAGAAGACGTCGGCCAGCGGAGCCAGCAGCTGCAGACTTTCAGGTTAAACACAAATAATTTCTCAGGGATTAACAGCTGAGTGGTAATCCTAACTGGATTAACAGCTGAGTGGTAATCCTAACTGGATGAGTGATAATCCTAACTGGATGAGCATCTGAGTGGTAATCCTAACTGGATTAACAACCGAGTGGTAATCCTAACTGGATTAACAGCTGAGTGATAATCCTAACTGGATTAGCATCTGTGTGGTAATCCTAACGGTATTAACAACCGAGTGATAATCCTAATTGGATTAACAACCGAGTGGTAATCCTAACTGGATGAGCAGCTGAGTGGTAATCCTAACTGGATTAACAGCTGAGTGGTAATCGTAACTGGATTAACAACTGAGTGATAATCCTAACTGGATTAACAGCTGAGTGGTAATCCTAACTGGATTAACATCTGCGTGGTAATCCTAACGGTATTAACAACCGAGTGGTAATCCTAACTGGATTAACAGCTGAGTGGTAATCCTAACTGGATTAACAGCTGAGTGATAATCCTAACTGGATTAAATGCTGAGTGGTAATCCTAACTGGATTAACAGCTGAGTGACTATCCAAACTGGATTAGCATCTGCGTGGTAATCCTAACGCTATTAACAACCAAGTGGTAATCCTAATTGGATTAACAGCTGAGTGGTAATCCTAACTGGATTAACAGCTGAGTGATAATCCTAACTGGATTAGCATCTGTGTGGTAATTCTAACGGTATTAACAACCGAGTGGTAATCCTAACTGGATTAGCATCTGCGTGGTAATCCTAACTGGATTAGCATCTGCGTGGTAATCCTAACGGGATTAACAACCGAGTGGTAATCCTAACGGGATGAGTAGCTTCACGTCAGACTTGTTTTTGTTTGGAGGTTGTTTTTTTGCAGAATGTGTCAGACAGTCTGTTCCTCACATTTCATAAACTCGGGGTGAACTCAGGTCGTCAGAGCTGAAACTTTTATTTGTGCCGACTGAACTCTGTGTTCATCTGAATGTATGGGGTGTTGTAACGTACATGTTTTTAACAAATGAGGAATGTTGCGTCTTCTGCCTCCCCTGCAGGGACACTCAACCTCAAGCTGATCTTTTCTTGCAGACTCTGCGTCCCTGATATTTTACCTGTGGCTGAGAGTTTAAATTTGTCTTCATGGTGATCAGATTTTCAGCAGAGCCTAGAACTGGTGCTGAGTCAGAGTTACTATTGACTGCTGAGTCAGCAATTACATCTAGCTTTCAGCTTACAACTTAGGCCAATTTTAGCTACAATGTTACCAACTTTAGCTTGTAGCTGGCTAGATTTAGCTTTTAACCACAATTTAACTAAATTTTTGCTGAATTTACCTTCTAACTAGTTTTACACATTTTAGCTTCTGTACAGTTTTGTTTAACATTTAGCTTTGATCTGGCCAATTCTAGCTGTGGTTTTGCTGAAATTTGTTTTTAAGCTCTTGTTCAGCTAATTTTAGTTTTTGGTTAGTTTTGCTAATTTTAGCTTTTACTTACAGTTCAGCTCATTTTAGATTTTAGATGCTCTTTTGCTTTTGTTTGTGTCCTTAATGCTTTAGCTTTCGCTCTGCTCCTTTCAGCTTCAACAACTCAGCACTCAATTATGGGAAAGATTTAAATCTGCTGAATAATAATAATAATAATAATAATAATAAATCAGCTAAGATGCTAAAATTATTTTGCTTCTAGAAACATGAAACGTGAACTTCAGGACGTTACCTTCTTAAAACTACAGGTAAATAGATCCAAACTCTTTGAAGTCAAATCTAAGTGATAACTGTCCTGTCATCCAGCTGATTTACAGAGCGCGGCAGACCCGATTACTCAGGTTCAGATTATTTCAGCAGAACCTGTCTTCACGTTCCCGCTCCTAAAGCTGTCCATGAAGTACGACGCAACTTCAGAAGGCCCCCCTTAAAGCTGCACATCGGCTGTTTTCCACAACCAGGATCAGGTCGTGTCATTAACCTGGAATGTGAACATGAGCGTCATCACACAAGCTGCGTGTGCAACTGACTCTGCGTGTTTTTAGCGTGTAGACAATAACTCAGAGTGCAGATAAAATGTTTTAACAGTCGATTCCCTCAAACTACAAAACAAGTTTTCAAACCTTGAATGCAGCTAATGGAAGTTCAGTTAGTAACTCAAGAATCTATTTATATCCTCCAACTTCTCCTCCTCTACAGTGATGCTCTTCAGCTCCTCCTCCAAGGTGTCAGGCCAGAGAGTTCTGGGTCTGACACAGGTCTCTCCCCAGTGGGGCAATCCAGCAGGGAGGTGCCCGAACCACCTCAACCGACTCCTGATAAAGAGGAGCAGCGGCTCTACTCCGAGCTCCTTTTAAATTCACCCCAGGTCAGACTGTGCAATACTCAGAGAAACAACTGAAATCCCTGGAGCTCCATCTCAGACCCTACAGGCCTCAGTTAGTGGGTCAAAGGTTAAAGTTCACTACGACGACCGAGCCAACACGGCTCGTTTGGAAGTTTCAGTTCCAGTTTCATGTCGGTCAACAAGATTTGTGTAACGATGTCCGAGTGGAGATGTTCGCCCATGAACCAAACCGCTACAAACGTGAGTCGCAAGGACCGAACTGGGCCGTGACGTAGCAGATCTAGAACCTCGACCTGATGGAAGCGCCGCGGTGGGAGAGCTGAGAAGAAACAAACGTCAGTAAAACGCAACGAACCGAAGCAACGCTGGCGAGAAGAACGGGCCAAAACTCCTCCACAACCTACGAGAGAAGACGACAACTGAGGTGATTCTGTTGAAGGTGCTCAGACAGGCTCCTTTTACTTTTTGTACTTTAAAAAGCACCGTAATATTTTGTTTAAGACCTGGGAGGAACCACATAACTTCTTCCTTTCAATATTCTGATCTGCAAAATTGAAACCGAGCGTATTTACTGTTTACGATGACTTGATGTTTTTATGGATTTCTGATAACCTAACAATAAAAACCATCAAGAACCAGAAAGGATACAGTTATGACGACTCCTCCGAACAGGAAAAATACAACAAAGTCGGCCGTTCTTCCTTGAAAACTGTCTTCCTCCAGCATCCGACAGTACCGATAGCTCACACAGGTTAAGGACTCTGCTTCAGATTGTCTCTGGTAAACATATTAATGCTGCTGTTATAACGTTTTTAAAGGTACACTTGCAGTTAAAGATACAGAAATGTTATGTTGAATAAGAAACCAAATCCGAACGATCCAAAGAAGAGGAAGCCGGTTATCAGACGCCATATCTGAAAAACACGAGAAGAAGCAAACTGTGAAAGTGACGAGTCGTGTTTAGGTTTATAAAACAGAGTAAATGTACCTGGCAGCTCCTGATGACGAGCTCTGGACTAAAGTAGAGCTGAAACGGGCTGACGGCTTCAAGTTGCTTGAACAAAAACAGGATAAATTAATACATTTTTGTACAACTTTTACATATTTATAGAAGAGGACAATGTTTGTAAATGTTATCTACTTTCACTGTTGTGTCTACCATCAAAATATGTTTCTGCTGTGAGCGAGTTAACAAAATAAAGGCACTTCCTGCTAAAACGAATGCCAAAATAAAACCATACAAATGTTATAAGTAAGACTTTGGTTGTAGAAACACCTAAAAATATGTTTGTGTTAGTTCTTCCTTAATAATTCACTGTGTATTTAGAGATGCTTGTTCATAAGCATCCATTGGGGGATGGGGGGGGGGGGGCTGCAGTGTCCAGTGCGCCCCTATTTCTCTTTCCCAGTCTTGTTTACATCCCACTTCTTATGCTTTGACCAGCTTCACCACTGACTGACTCAGTTGTCATTATTTCACTACATTTACTAAAAATCCTAAACAAAATGTTAAGTTCAGATTCTCCAAGCTGAGCGCTTTTAATTAAAAAATAAAGCCATCACCGGTTGTTCTAACTGACAAACTTACCGTAATCTTATGAATTTAATAATCATAAAACAATACAAGGAAATAAAAATTATTCCATACTTCTCAAAAAGTTAACTTAAAAAAATAAGCTTCATTCTGACCTGTGTGTGTGTCTTCTTTTTGTAACAGCAGTAAAACAAAATGTAGGTTTGTTTGTTTGTTTGTTTCTTACCACGGCAGCGGTGGTGAGGACGCAGGCAGTTGTGTATGTTCGGGTCACCACAGGGATGTGAAAATACTCCTGAGTGAGGCTGAGAGCCATCGCTGCTGCTGCTGCCTCGCTGTCAGTCATGGCTTACTCTCTACAAAACAAGCCCCGCCTCTTCACACCAACAGCCAATCAGATTCAAGTATCAATTAACACCATCTATTCCACACACCAGGCCACAGGATGGAGTTTACATGTTCTCTCCGTGCACGTGTGGGTTTTCTCCGGGTACTCCGGTTTCCTCCCACAGACCAAAAACATGCATGTTAGACTTTGTCTTGTTTGTCTCCATGTGTCCCTGTGATGGACATGGAGACCAGTCCAGTTAATAAACAAATTAATTAGTTAATTAAATCTATTAAAAATTAGATGGCATTAAAAATTGTGGGGGGAAAATGCAAACATTTGACAACTGACCTAAAAGTTGCATAAAAATAAGCTCAAAATATTTCCTTAACTTGAAAAAATTAATATATTTATACAGTAAAGATAAACTTTACATCTATATTTAATTTAAAATGATCTCCTTTTTATCAAATATATCAAATAAAAACATGAATTTTCACATTCGACCATTGAGCTCGAACACCGTTTTGCATCTGAAAATTCCACTATTTTTATTCTGATAGCTGAATTCATTATGAAAAATAATCACATTTGGCTTTATTTGCCTTTTTTGTTTCTTTTTTACTATAATCTGCTTTAATTTGTCTTTAGGTGGCATTTTGGTAAAAAGGTTAATTTATTAAATACAAAAATAGAAACAGTTCATACATTTGTACAGGTAATAGGTTACAAACGAACATTAAAAAAAACAAATCAAGACACGTATGTACAAGAAGCTTTGCTGTTTATGTATAACATGTAAAACTGTCACGGATTAACATTTGAATTACGATTAAATGATTCAAACAGCAGACTGCAAAGAACCGGTGTCTGAACAGCGACCGGAATGACTCGTCAGTGTCCTGCACTGAAAGAAAAACAACTTGGAATGAGCGCGGACGTCTTTTCTGAGCCGTTAAGAGTTCAAGCGCTGCAACCAGAGACGCAGAACTGGAGCAGCGGTTCTCAATCTGAGGCCCCGGACCCACAACGAGGACATATGACGAGGTTAATCAGGGTCCTCTTCATTATTTTTATATACTATACCACATTTATTTCTAATTTCCTTTCAAATATTTAAACATTTTAATATGGTTTTACTGAATAGTGCTCTGGACTTTCAAAGCTTTTCTTTTGTTAACTTATTTTCTGTCCCTGTTAAAACTCTGTCGTTATAGTTTTTATTAGAAAATGCTAACGAGCAACACTCAACCCTCAAAGAGATCATTTCAGTATTTGAAGATAACCAAATACTATTAAAATAAGGCATAAAATAGTATTTTTACACCAACAAGGGGATTCCCAAAAAAGCTTTGCTCCAAAAAACAACAAACTATTACAAGAACGTTTCTCTTTGGAAGTAAAAATTTCTGACACTTGAGCACAGTAATGTAGAAAAAAACTAAAGACAGTTTACATACATATATATATGTTAAAGTAAAATAGAGGTATTTTATGTATAAACTAATACAATTAATCACTGCAATTCATATTTATGGTGTATTAAAATATCCGGGGCAACTTTGATTAATGTTACTCCTATTTAAACTTCTCTAATTTACTACAGTTTGAGTAGAAGGTTAAAACTGCTGAAAGCTCTTCAAAAGATTTCACTCATAGACAGTAAATAATAAAATGAGAAACGTTTGGTTCGGATAAATCATTTCATCTGGATCAGTTTCTTTAAGGGAGAAAGGTTTCGTCTTCCATCACTTCATCAACCAGATCTATCCCATAAGCCAACCTCCTGTTGGAACCTAAGAAGCTGGTTTTAACACATGCAAAAGGACTCATCTGTCCAAAACTATCAATGATCATGTATAACAATCAAATGTTTTAGGTCAGATGGCCAACTTGCTACTCACAGAAACATCCTGAGGACATCAAGGCCAAAATGGTTCAGAAAAAGGTCTGTAGGCTCAATCATCCAGGTAAACGACAACAAAAGGTTAAATCATGTCATCTGAAACTGGTCCAGATGAACGTTTCTATAAAAAAGAAACTGTCCAGATGACCCAACTGAGAATTATTGGATTTGGTAGCTGGATGATTGAACTTTGTTGAACTGAACTGAACTGCTGTCCCTGAACGTCTCACTGATCACGAGAGCATAAAGCACCGAGGCGTCAGTGAGAGCTCATCGAGGTGGGTGTCTCCCTCCAGGTGGCGCCCTGCAGCTTTAGCTGCAACAGACGAGGGACGTGAGCAACATCAGAGCATGACGGGTGAGGAATCCACAGATTATTTAGATTCCAGAGGTGAGATAACTGAATCATTATCTACAGTTTAAAAAAATAAAACGACTTACTGAAATGACATTTGAGCCCAAATATATTTGAACGAGCAAACAAACAAAACTATAATGACGTTTATTTTTAGTAACACACCTGAGTTAACCTGTTACCTCTGAGTTATGTCAAATACGGTACATTATATAAAAATAAAGGCAAATTACCTCACAAACGAGTCCTTTAAAATAAATTATTTACAGTGTTTGTGGCACAAACGTTTGCATATTTTAGTCTCGGCTAACAGAGAAACTGCAAACGAGCTTTAATGTTTCTGAACCAAACTGATGCTCAGAACCTCACGGGGTTCTGTTCTGATGATGGAGGGACAAACCCAACAGGAACACAGTCAGATCTGAGGGGACCTTCTTAGCTTTTCCACATACCTTTTTTTTTTTGGTCTTTGTTCACATTATCTGCATGAAAAGAACAAGAAGTGTAAACGTCTGAAAGTAAAACTAAATATTTCCAATGCTTCGTGCTCTCTTGGCTGAGGTGGAAAAGTTTAGGTTAATTAGATAAAACGCATTAAAACAACGAGGGTAAACAAATAGAAGGAAAACATCCTTTAAATAAAACAATGTAATAATAAACAAACTAATGTTTGGTCATTTTTCTTCTGTAATATAAACCGACTTGAGAGGAGAACTTTAACAGCATAAAAACTTAAATATATCCAAAGCAAACTAGTGGATCTGTAAAGTGAGCTGCTTTGTAGAATCACTTTTAGGCAAAACAAAATAAAACAAAAATCCTTGAACTTTATCGCTCAGACTTACAAAAGCAAATTTTTGCAGGACAATGAGACAAAACCAAAAGTTTTCTCCTCCCCTGTCTGTTTCAAACATGCTGTACAATAAAAACAACTCAAAAACCTTTTGTTCTGATTGGAGTGAAGTTAGCAGGAAAGCAAGTTGCATAATGTTCAATAATGTAAAAAACAAACTGATGGGATTTCTATGGTTAAAATTCAACCCAGACAATGGCAGCAGCTAACTCCGACCCACAGAAAGCTGCTTTACGTTCTGACGTTACTCTTCAAACTCTTGAGGCCCACAGTCGATGAAAACATCTTGAGTATCTAACACTGACCACGCTGAGTAAAAACAGTCTTGAAAACACTTTCAGGCTCAGAGAAAGGAGGCAAGACTGAAGCGGGACCCAGATCTCAACCTCATGGGGACAAAAATGTGCAAAAATAGGTCCAAGTAGAGCTGCACAGGAGGTGCCAAATCTGAGGAAAGGTTATGTGGTTTTCCTGAGAAGAAGGCGTGAGTTAATCTGAGGATCAATAAATGCAAAAAGGCATAAACAGATTTAAATCTGTCGTTTCTGTTCCATAAAACTCCTCTTCATTGTCCCAAAAACAAACAAAAAACAACCAAATGAAACGTATTGGCAAACGTGATTCTCCGCACTCACTCGGGTCCACAGCCGAAGAAATCCACACCGACGTAGCGAGGGTAGCCTTCCAACGAGTTCATGCCAACAGGATCGAACTTCCAATAAAGCCGTCCTCGGATAAAGTGAGCGTAGCCTGTGAAGTTGAGAACAAAAATTTATTATTTTATTGTTACAGCAACAAAAAAGCATCAGGGTGAGTTGCAAAGTGGTAAAATTTTAGAATTCTCCAATAGTTAGAAATTTCTAAAATGTAATTTTTTTCTTTGATTTTTAATAAATGCCTTTTTAAAATAAATATGTTAATAGTAAGTTTTCGGTTCATTTCCCCCACCCATCATCAAGTTGTTTATAGGAACAAAAAAAAAAAAAAAAAAAAAAAAATTTAATACATTCTGCAAGAACTTGGATGAATTTGATTTCCGCGTACCGTGCATGTCCCTGAAGGCAGCATCCACGTCGTCAGGGATGCCGCTCCAGTCCTGCATCCTGCGCGGGTGGGCAGACTCAACTCTGTTCTCGTGGGGGCTGAACCTCCAGTAACTGCCCGACTTAAAGAAGTAGGTGTTGTAGTTGGAATCGTGGCCCCAGCGAAGTGCGGCTTGGATCCTGGATATGGACAAGCCCAAACTCCGGATGGACTCCGGCCCCCTGATGAGAGTCTCAGCATCAAACATCCAGAAGTGATCCCCTGCAGAAACGACAGCCCTTTTCATTTGATTATTTGTTCACCTCAGCTGAATCGTGTTAAACATTTATCCTCACTAAAGGCATCGTAAGTAAATAGCGGTTATGTCACTGGAACTAAGATTAAATCTCATTACAGTTCCTGCATTCTCCCAAATCTTTAATTACCATTTTTATATCTTCTTAAACTTGCCCACAGGGGTTTTTCACTTCACGAGACATCGCTGTGCCTTCTTCCCTGAACTCGCACGAAACCATAAACCACATAAACTGCAGCTCTTAGTCTTAGTCACCCACCTTTAAAGAACCAAATATTTCCTAACTTGTCTTCAAAGGCGGCGTCAATCTTGACAGGAATCCCCTTCCAGTGCCGGGACGCCAGAGCCGGGTACCCACTCTCCAGATGCTTTGATCCTGCAGGGTCTCTGATCCTCCAAACGTAGCCCGCCTTAAAGAAGAACAGCTCCCCTCGGATCATAGACGCCGCATCGAAGTCCGTCTCGCAGACATCGGGCTGGAAATACAACAGATCACCGGCTTATTTCAAAACAGATCTAAAGTTTCTCCCAGGAGAGTGTTTTACTGCAGCGGGATGAGACATATGACCGTTTTAACCTGACACTAGAGTAAAGAGGGGATTTAACACAAAAGAAAGAACCCCACTTCACAATTTCATCAGCAAAAAAATAATAAAAACTGCAAAGCTCTTCCAGAACCTAAACTTGATCTTTGCCTTTGAGACTCATGTTTTCATTCAACCTTTATTTAGGCAGGTTAATCCCATTGAGCCTCGAGGACTCATTTACAAGAGAGACCTGGCTATGTATCCACTTTACTTAGTTTTATAATCACAAATACGTACACCATCAAAACTAAACTAACATTTAACAGTATTTGCTGTAAACAACTTATTTGTCCGTCCTAGTGAATTTAGGCTTAGACATTTTGAACCCTTAATATTAACTTGAGAGCACAAAATGTGATTCATATACAAAAAACAAAACAAACAAACCAAAAACAAAAAACCAGCAGTCATGATATACTGGTAGTCTAGATCAGGGGTCTGCAAACTGCGGCTCTGGAGCCACCTGCGGCTCTTTGGTCCCTCTGCAGCGGCTCTTTCAGGCTTTGACCAAAACTAACAAAACTGAATTTTATAAGATCTTCTACCCACAACAAAAAATGACTAGTTTTAGCAGTTTCACTGTCATTTCCTTTGCAAATATACAGATATTAGTCCTAATACACAGAGTACATTATACTCAATTTAACTTTATGCTTTATTTCTTCAAATGTAGGATACTCCATTTCTCCACAATTAAAAAAAAAAAACACCCACATAAACTGCACGGTTCATTGTTTTTGTTTTTAAATAATTGGAAAAATAATATATATTTTTTTTTCTTTACAAAAATCCAGTCTTCTGTGATGGACTTGCAAACTGGACATGTGCACCAGTGACCCCCTGCAACCCAAAAAGGAAAAAGCAAGTAAAAATAATGGATGGATGGAATCCAGTCTTTTCCTTTGTCTTAAAATGTAAATACTGTATATCAATAAATGTTAACAATTATTGGATGTTTTTAGTTTTATAATGTCAAGCCTACTGGTCAGAAATGCACTCTCTAACAAACTTAATGTGGCCCATGGGCCACCAGTTGATAAAACAATTGTAGCAGGTTTTGCGGCTCTGGACACGTCTCATTTACTGAACGAAGGGGCAGAAATGGATCTTTTGATCCTAAAGGTTGTAGACCCCTGGTCTATCAATCAATCAATCAATTTTATTTATAAAGCACCCTTCATACTAAAAGCAGCTCAAAGTGCTGTACAGAATTATAA
>JARVLU010001462.1:4300011-4327695 GCA_031762415.1 Simpsonichthys santanae
ATTTATAAAGCACCCTTCATACTAAAAGCAGCTCAAAGTGCTGTACAGAATTATAAACAATAAACCCACAAAATAAATAAATAAATAAAATAAAATAAAATAGTGTGGAAAATGTATAGACTGAACAGATGAGCCAGTTCAGGAAATACAGTTAAAAAGACGCTGCTCTTAAAAACAACATTCTCTGCGTCCCTCAGGTTCTCCCGCAGACTATTCCACAGACGGGGGCCATAGTACTGGACAGAAGCCTCACTGTAGTGTGAGTTCTGACTTTTGGAACTGTTAGTAGTCAGTCCAGTGCCAGAGGACCTTAGTGTCCGCGGGGGTTCGTAGGGTAATAGCAGCGCTGCAAGATAAGATGGTGCGAGACCACTGAGGTGTTTAAAAACCACTAAAAGACTAGATAGTCTTCAAAGTGGTTTGAAGCAGGGAAGCCTTTCAGTGCTGCTGGTTGTTTGGTGTTTGGAGAAACACCTCAACCTGTCACAGTGTCTCCTAAATCGATACCTTAATGTTTTACACACCGTCTCTTCCATTTTTGCTCTTTGGGTTGTTGGGAGATTACTTTGAGCTCTGAAGACTTTTTGTAAATGCATGAAACTCAAATTTGTTACAACTGGTACCGTTTTCTTCACAGCAGCTGCTGCCAGACTTCTAGGTGACTCACTTTCTGACAATCTGTCGTATTTTTTTTTTTTTTTGCCTCCTGATCCAAGCTTCATTGTAGCAATAAAACATGTAACAGCTGCACTGAGATGCCACATGAGCATAAAAAGACCTGTGCATCTATAATTTCTCCTCTCACAACAAACTAATTGAAATTCTACTCCTGCAACAAGTGATGTAGATTTTAAACTCATCTGTTTTTTATCCGCAGTTTAGTTATTTTTCTGTTTTAAACACTCAAAACCATCCATATGCCTCTTTCATGTATGTTTCTTCCAATGTTGTATTAGTTACACTCACAGGAATTTCGTTGGTCTCGGTGTAGACGTGTAGAGGTGGTGGTGGGGGAGGAGGTGGTGGAGTGGTTGGCCGTGGAGCCAGAGCCCGCGGTTTAGCTCCATACAGGTACTGGATGCCTTGCTTGTCATCCTCGCTCAGCTTCAGTGGGTAGGAGAAAGAGTAGTACTCGTACATGATGGTTTTTGGCTTGTGCGAGTGCTGCAGGCCCAGGACGTGCCCGAATTCATGGGCAGCGACCTGCAGAAGGTCTGTACCTGCAGGAAGGAGAGAAGATGCACACCTGGTTCAAACGGTGTCTGAGAACTGCTGAAAGCATTTGTTTGGACCTGCTTTCAGCAGCACATGTGGGGATTCTACTACCGGTACTTGAGCCCATTCAGTGCCAACACATTTCTCAACAAGTCAAAAAAAGAACGTCCTTCTTCTTCTTGATTTATTTATCTGCACTCGTTTACTTGTTTGTATGAAGTGAATGTGTGTCCGACACGTTTGACCTAAAGAACAGCTCATACCAGCTTTTCAAAATATACTTCATAGCAAAAATTAATAAATAAAAGAGCTGGTGAAAAAGTATTTTCAGTGAAAACGCAGTGTAAATTACTTTTCTGAGATCTGACGAAGAAGATGACGTTGAGTTAACGCAGAACAGAGGCTGAAATAAACATGAGCTAAAAGCAGCAACACTATAGCTGCTGCTACTTCCTTTGGCTGTTCCCTCTTCAGGCGTCTCCACAGCAAGTCATCCTCCTCCATCTCTGTCCTCACGCCAACCACCTCCATGTTCTCTCTAACTGCATCCATGTATCTCCTCTATGTCTTTTTCCTGGCAGCTGCATCTTCAACATCCTTCTACCATTCATTCAACCTTTATTTCATTCAACCTTTATTTAGACAGGTTAATCCCATTTATACAGGTTAGTCTCACTGAGTCACGAGGACTCATTTTCAAGAGACCTGTAAACCAATATACCCACTGTCCCTCCTCTGGACATGTCCAAACCATCTCAGTCTGGAATCTCTAGCTTTAGCTCCCAATCGTTCAACCTGTGCTGGACCTCTGGTGATTTCAGGTTGGACAAACGAGCATGTTTGTTTTTGTAAGTGTTTTACACTGGAAGCTCTGTCTGACCGAACCCTCACCATTGACCCAGGTTTGGGACTGGCATGAAAGACATGGTAATGTGTGCTCCTTAGTGGCTGGTTTCAGCGAAACAATAGCTAAAATGAGCAAAACAGATGCCAAAATAAGACTAAGATCAAGAATAACTTTATTTATCCTCACATTGGGGAAAGTCCCCCATTCTCACACACACCTTCTGTTGCACTCATTTTTCTGCTGCCAGCTTTGATCCTTTTAGCTTTTTACTACAATTTTGCTATTAGCTACTTTTTGATTATTTTTAGCTTTAGCAACTGTTTCACTAACTTTAGCTATACAGTAGTTTTGATCATTTTAGATATATTTCTTAAATGATAAAAGTACACCCCACATACAGAGGCATGTGGGGTGCACTTTGTTTAAACACCCCCAGATGTCTCTGGGAATCTTCAAGAAAAAGCATCCACGTCCCTCAAAATGATCTTTCTCCTCCTTCCACTTTATAATTTGTGTGTGAATGAAGAAATGTTGTCATTTTGTACAAACTAAAGGTTTAAAAATCTTCAGTTTGGTCATTTGTCTGACTGATTTATTTTTATTTTATAAGAAAAATAAACATCTCTAACTCAAAGTCCCACTGCCGGAAACATCAGAAGCCATCCAGATGCTCACCCATGTGGTTTCCCAGAGTCCAAGATTCATCGTAGTCAAAGTGAATTTCTCCTTGTTTGTGTGTTTTGGGGAAGAAGGCGTGAGCGAGAATCCCACCCAGTCCGTCAAAGGGGAGGCTGTCTCCATGATAGTAGCTGTAGGTTTATAAAAACAAACGCTCTGATGAGTTTTAACTGTTCGGAGAGATTAAAAGAAATGGAAAAAAAAAAAAACTTGTGGACAAACTTCTGATAGTATGTATATTAATTACACCTTTTTTTTTTAAATTGTTTGTTTTTTTATCACTTCAAAACTAATTAAAAAAATTAAAATAAATATTTTATTTAACACAATTAATAATTTGACTGTAAAAAGTCCTACTGAGCAGTTTCAAAAAGTTAGTAAATAATGAGGTTTTTGTTGCGTTAAAAGTTTTTGTTTTACTTTTACATTTTTTAAGCAATAAGAGACATAAAAATAATGAAGATTCAAGATAAATTATCTCAAATAACTAACGTATTGCATTCGAACTGTAGAAATAAAGCGAAAAAGCAAAGCATTAGAAAAATGGAGGCAGATAAAAACGTTAAGAGTAAACGTCCAAGTTTCGATTTATTTTTAAAATAGTGTTTTAAAAAACAGAACATGCCAAAGATTGATTTAAAACTATGATTTAAGAAGGGGAAAACCAAAATCACTGCAGAACAAAAGAAATACCTGATAATACATGTCAACAATCAAACTTTTGTGTCGGCTGCATGGAACCTGCTTGTCCTTTCTTGCTTCACTGCATCGTTTCCCTCTTGGTGTACTCGTCACGGTAATCTTTGTCAGTAAATCTTTTTGTAACGAAAGGTCTTTGTTGTCAGAATCAGATGTTATCTGACCGTTAAAATATGTGATTCTGTGCTTTTTTGCTGACTGAGATGCTCCTGATTATCCAGAATCCAGATGAAGCTTGAGGAAGTGCAATAAACTACTGCTGCTTTCATTATTATAAAAACAAAAACAACAATTACCCTTTTATTGTTTTAACATCAAAAAGTTTTATTATTTTCAACAAAAATCATTTCATACCTGCCGGTATTTTATCGTTTTAGCTTTAGGTCAGATTAATGAATCTTCACGCACCTCAAAAATGTTGACCTACAATGAGAAAGATTCAGACCTTGTTATGAAGAAGCCCTTGAGATGAGGTTATAACTTGTTTTAAAATTTATAACAGATTATGGATGGTTCTGAATCTATGCTGTTAACGTTAATATGTCTTGCCACTTTGAGTCAGCACAATAGATGCTGCGTAGCGCCGTTGGTTCTTCTACAGCTTCCAGCTGTTGTAGCTGAAATGTGTTGCTGTCTGTTTCCACATATTTTCATAAATAATTCACAAAGTTATCATAGGATGACTGTCTTTAGTAATGACTGTAAATTGTTTCAATGTGCACAGAAATTTCCAGTGATAAACACAATAATTGTGTTAGCTTTTATTTGGTGTTTTCAATATTAAGTTAGCATCTATGCTAATTGTTGGCGAGCAGCCTGTGATTAATAGGTCTTTTTGGCATACGGTATAGTAGTGGTCCCCAACCACCGGGCCGCAGACCGGTACCGGGCCGTGGGTCAATTAGGACCGGGCCGCACATGAAAAAAAAAAAACTTTTATTTTGAAAAATCACTGGATTCTCTCCACCACATCTGTCTCACTCTTGACACAGGTCAACATACACAAGTGGTAAGTTTCAGTTTCTGTTAGACACATGCACAGATTGGTTCTACACTGCACGTTCAGGTGGAATAATTTAGCTGCGTGCTCTGGAGCAGACAGGAGGAGGCGTGTGGCCGTGTCTTGAGCATTTGAAGGATTACGCTGCATATTTTTCAACCCGCCTGACAAAGAGTGACGGTAAAACTATGAACTAAATAAAACTATAATTTTAAACAAAGCTTCCTAATATCACATCAGAGCACGTTTTGTCTTGAACTTTTTTGAATTCACATCAGAGCAGTTCCTTCGCATTTCTGCTTCTGCTCTTAAAATAAATCTCTGCCCCTTAAAGTTCAAAGTCATGGGTAATTTTATTAAAAAACACAAATATAATTAAAGTTTTGCACTATGCATAAGCTCCTGTGCTTTTGTGTACTGATGTGTGAATCACTGCAGCAGGGAGGAGGACGAGGCACATCTGACTTGACATAAAATAAACCACAGTCATTTCAATTTGTAAATTTTATTTCTCTCTATTCCAGTTTAGGTGTTCTAGATAAGAATCACAACCTAACCTGCTGTTGCCTGGGTTAATTTACAAACCTGATCATTAAGATGTGTCAATAATCTTTCTATGTTTACAGTGCAGTCCTCTTAATCCAACTGTGAGATGTCTAACAATTCCCACCCCTAACAAACACAAACAGATCACTGAGTATTATTATTGATTACATAAAATGCTCAAAATGTTTTTCTCCTCTACACTTGTTTATTCCTGCAGTGAATGACGACAGAAACCAACAACAAGCTTCATGAGACACATCAGAGGTAGGAAAATTATATCTAAATTTCATGTTTGTCGGTAGCAAAAGGTTTTTCTGATCAGTTGATTGATCTCCCTTGTTTTTGCTACAGTACTGTCAACTGTTTATATAAAATCTTTAAATGATAAAATCTTTTCAGTCTTGTGATGAAAGAGGTCAGACTGGATGAAGCAGACAGTAGTTATGTTTACATGTGGAAAATTCTTGATCGTTTTGAACTGTATTCAGATAAAATAAACCAAATGTATCGTTTACGTGGGCACAATCTGATCACGACGAGTGTTTACATGCAGCGGGGTTTGATTCTGAATGGAAGTACTGACATGTGCAAAGTGGTAAACTTTCCTTAAAAAAACAGACAAAGTTCTACTTCTGGGATGAACGTAAACAAACATGAGCGCCCACAATGGACCTGCACCAGGTTTTAATGATTGTGGAGACATTACTGCACTCCCTGACTGAGCTACAGAGAATACAGATCATTCTGAGCTCTTTCAAAGTTTCTAGTAGAAATGTTGTCGCTCACCGACCAGTTTTGCTTCCTCGACACATTAGCATCTAGCCAGGTGGAAACAGGTCAGTTTTCCACGATCGGAATAAAATGATCAGATTAAGTGTTTACATGCACACTGTTCGGATTATGAATCGGCATAAACCACCCCTCTAACAAAGAATAATCTGAATGGGGCATTTAATCCGGTTACTTATGTCCATGTAAACATAGGTAGTGAAGTCAACTTGTTACAACAAAACCTGTTTCCAGCAGCCAAAATGAGGAATCTGACGCTGCAATGAGCACAGATCACCAAATAAACACAGCTTGGCCTGATGAATCTCAAGTTCTGTCAAGACCAAACACAGTGGACAAGAACCAGCAGCATAAATTTATGAAACCACCCTGCATCAGATCAACTGTCCAGGTTGGTAAACACCTCGAGGAAAAGACAGAAAAGTAGTATGATAGAGTCAAAGTGAAAATTCTGCTGAAATTCGTGCTGACTGGATCCACAACCTTAAAAAGCCTCAAATTATAAACTTCTCACATCTTTGTATATTACTAACAGTGCAGCTAAGCAGCTGATGGTTCAGCTATTATTGAGCTGCGGGGAAGTAATTTTCACAAAAACAAAAGCTCACCAATACCATTCAATTAATAATGAACATAAACATTTCCCTTCCTTCTTTTAAACACCTCAGCCAGCCAACTCACCGAGTAAAGTCGATCTGGATGTCAGCCGTCCCGCTGCGGACCTCGGTGAAAGTGAGAGGTGTGACGTCACTCCAGATCTTCACCGCCTCTCGAAAGACTCGACGCACCTTCTCCTCACCCATCTGCCAGGGAAACTTGTTGATCCTGCAGGAGACCAGCGCAGGTGTCAACACAGGAAGCAGAGGAAGTAAAGGTGCAGAAAGAGACCACCATCCTTGATATCTGCTGTCATCTCTTCTTAAGGAGAGGCGACGCCTTTAAACTCACTAAGATTGTGATCTCCTCCATTTCCATTCAGATAAAACCACCCAGAGTGATATCTAAGAGTTTACACCTAAAATTATTAAAAAGGAGTAAGAGCCATTTAGGAGTAAACAGTGAATGTTTGTGCTAACATGTACAAGTACATAAATTATAACGCAAACACATGAACTTTGAAGATGGTAGCAGGAATTTTAGGGCAAAACTCCCTTTTAACTTGTAAGCTGGTAATTTATCAGAGAATCAAAATAATTGTTGCACACTTTTTAAACCTCTCACATGTGGGCTAATCTAGGAGCCGTCACTTCAAGTTTTAACTCGGGACTTCTGGCCAAACTCCAGATTATTATTATTATTTTTTTTTTTTGCTGCAATGATATAAAACCTGGCCATGTAACGGATCATGCAGAAACCGTTTCGGCTTGTAACTTGGCCCCAGGGACCGCAAAACAACGTTTCTGTTGCATAGAGACGACACGGTTCAAACAAGATCCAACATATTAATTAGAAGATCCAGAGCTGGAATTTTTATTTGTTTTTCTTTGCTGCTGATCTTTTATTACACACATGTGAAAGAAACAGATTGTCATAATGATTATATTTAATGTAGGTTATTAAAGTTATTATCTTGATTCTCACTTTGTGTGTCCTGAATTCCTTTGTGTGTCAGAGATGCAGAAAGAAAGATTGTTATGCTTATTATTTATAAACTAACATATTAATAATGTGTGCATGTAAACACTTAAATCTTTACTTTTTATCCAGTTAGTAATGTTGGAAAATCCCCTTTATATATAACATGCACTAAAACAGACTTCCAGAAAGAAAAGAAAAATGCATCGTCACTTAAACTCCTCCTGCAGCCTCCTTGTTCCTGTTCACTTTAGTTTATGAGATGTTTTTAAAGATGGCTGAGGCTGAGTTTGGGATCAGGCAAGAAGATGAGGAGGCGAAGAGGAATCGATGAGAAACATCAGAGCAGCTAAATAGTTTTTTCTGCTGAGTTAAACTTGTTTCATCCAGCTAATTTAAAATGAGGCAGCAGTAGGGTTAACACAAAATGTGGCATTTTTAAAAACACACCATCAATAAAAATAAAAATTCCACTGCTGTCATCTCATTTACCATCTTTTGGGTTTAGTAGATTAATGATGCGTAACATTTTCTGAAAAACATTTATCTAAAACCTGCAGAATATTGCAGAGCTTCACAAGGGGGATTATAAGAAGACATTTTTTCTTTTTATGAAATACTTGAAAAGATGAATGAAAAACTGTTTTACTTTCACACATCCTAAAGAAAAAGATTAAATTGAAAACAAGATTTAGTTTTTCCTTTTAGGAGTACGTCAGTCACACAGAAACTCATATTTGGTTCTTCGGAGTGGCTTACAAGTTACTGAGTCAAACAAAATTAAGAGAAAATGGAAAAAAACGCTGTTCTTGATATGTGTCAGGTGATAGTGTTGATGTCTGTACAGCTGTCATTTATATAACTTGGCGTGACGGTCACAGCCAACATGGCTTTGTTTAACGGTAACAGAATCTACCGTTTAGAAGGACAGCATGGTTTGTTTAAATAAAGTTTCTGTTGGAGTTTTGGATACGTTTTTAAACAAAGAAAATGAGAAAGGCATGCAATGTGTGTGTGGGGGGGATGTGGGATTCTCATATTTGACTAATTTTATTGCAGGCGGTACTAAGTTTGTTTGTTTTTTTCACTTCAGCTTCATTTTAAAAGCAGTAACTACTGTAGACAGGCGCTGACTCCCCATGACCTAAAACTGTAATGAGATTTACCTCGGTGCAATGATAATAAAGCTGAGAATATTCACCAGGATAATAACGCTTATTCTGATTCTGAAAAAATTTATTTTTGGGCAGCTGATGCCAACATGTGATTATATTCATGATTTAGTACTAAAAACCCTACATAAAAAGCTGAATCTTTGAGGAACAAATATTGGGCAAGTGTCTCCAGTTCGTCAACAACAAAAATACCGAACTGTTAATAACGTCCTCAACAAAAGTTTGAAGTGGATTGAAATATTTAACATTCAGGTCATACGATTGTTGTGAAGTAATTTGTATAAGGTAAAGAATAAAGAAGACAGCAAGCCTGAAATGGACAGCGATGATCTCATCTCTTAGACGACACTGCATCAAGAAGCGCTGGTCATCAGGAGTTGATAGAACCACAGAGACGAGGCATGTCTTTGGGGAGTCTTTGTAACTTTGTCACAATGGAATTCCCTTGATACTTTCAAACTTTGCTGTGCAAAACAATAAATAAATAAATCTTATGTCAACTATTTAGAAATGGCTGCAACTTCTCTGGCCTCAAAGGTTTTGGGATGTTCCATCACATGAAAGAAATGTGGATTGTAGCTAGACAGATCAGTATTCAACATCTTTGGAAGAAATGGGTGCAAAAAAGAAAAAAGAGGAGGCTCCAAACAAGTCCAAAAGCTGGGCTTTGTGATGGTTCTGGGCTTGGATCAGTGTTCTGTGAGGGCAGCATTGTTGCAGAAAAGTCCATCTGAGATTTTAGAGCTAGATATTGCTGCCTTCAAGAGCACATTCAGGGAAGTCATTTGTTAACAAACTCATGTAAAACCACATTTTACTCACATTACAAAAGCTAAGGAAGAGGAGGGGAGTGTTCTAACTGCAGTCCTGACTTGTCTCCATAAAAGAATGTAGGCAATTAAATCAACAACTTCATACCGTTAAGACACCTTAAATCTTGTTTCCCGAAAGAATGGGACAAAAATAACGCCTGAAATGTTTTATCACAAAGCCAGAAGATATTAAAGCAAGGGTTAAGTGGCAAAAGCGTTATTGTTCAAACTTTATTTGGGATACATTTCAGCCTAAGATTATAAAAATTTATGTGTATAATAGTCAAAATGAAGCTGATTAGACAAAACATGAACTATCTTGAGCTCATGCTGTCAGCAAATTTTAAAAAAGTAATAAAAAATTGTGTTGTATGAGCTCTTTAAACTGCATTTCCCATTTAAGCGGACAATTTTCTGTTCTGAGGTTGTACATTTTGCTCCCACATCCTGCCTGGCACTCCAAACTCAATCCTTTAAACATTTTGCCACCACCGGAACCGTTAATGCAGTAAAAACAAGTGAGCTCTCAGCTGACCCTGCATGACTAGGTTTTAATCAAGACCTTGTTCCACAGGCTCCAATTAGCAACTACTCAAAAATAAAATCTAAATATGTCGAAGTAAAAAGCAGAGCCACACTGACTAGGGTAGGGTCCTGTTAGGTCTTGATGCAGAGAGGTGACGTTTGACTCGGTAGGTCACTACATTGGTCCTGGTTAACCACATCACTCAGGTGGCACCAAAATAGATCTGATCCAGCAGAATTTAATTAGTCTGTGGTCAGTGCTGCTATTAAAAGCTCTCTACCACCATGTGCTTGCTTTCATTCTGTCTGCCTTAATATGCTGTTATGTTACAGAATGACTACAATGAAAGGGACCCCAGGAGACGCAGACACAGAGGCAGCAGCCAGCAGACGCCGCCACTCTTGATGGTGCCACAGCCTCTGATGAAAGAAAACCAGCACTCTGTTTTATAAATCATAAGTTCAAGACTTCGTTTTCAAAACTCCTTATCGGCTTTTCCATCTTTCATTATTTATTTTAAGTCTGTCATTCAGGGTGACTAAAGTGCAGCAGTAGAAATGTGGACTCACCATCACCTCTGCTTTTGGTCTCTCCAGAAACTTTTTAACTGTTTTTCATTTTGGTGTAAAGAAAGCACTTTTTTTTTGTCTTGCTGCAGCTGGAAACAACACAAATGAGGACATGGAGAAACATTTTAGCTACAGGATGTTATTAAAACTACATATTTTACCTCGCTACATCATATGAGCCTTACAGAGCTGTCCTAAAAATGCAGAATTAGTTTGTTACAATAAATAAATGATATAGCACTTATTAAATTAAATTACCCGTCATCTTGCATGTCAAAGTTTAAAACTAAGTTATTGTTTATTAGCACTCAGGATATATGTTGACAATGACTGTCAGCTACTACCACACAAAGTTGTAGCTCAACATCTGTTAACCCAACTGGGTTACAACCATTTTTGTGTTTGCTAAGGTTGATTAGCCGTGGTAGCCATCTTGATTTGGGTTGACTTCAAAAGTCAATCAGTTGTAGGTGTACATCTAATGATTACTATGAGTTTCATTAAAATCTGTGCTCTGGTTCATGAGATAATTTTCCAACAGACCCACACCAACACAGAGGAAATTATATGATCACCCACCCTTAATGGCAAAATGTGATAAAGAAAAATCAGTTTCCTCTACAAGAAAAAAAAAAAGATTCTTTCTATCTAAAAAAATTAAGGCTGGTCCTCTGGACATTCAAAAAACAAAACAAAAACAAAAAACAAACAAACAAAAAGATTATTTCAGCATTTTGTCACAGAATGGGTCAACTGGATAAGAAATTAGAAAATCCTCAATAATCACAACTACAAGATATTCTGGGCATTCCTTAAACTTGAAGTTTCACTCTTGATTTTGAAACATTTAGTATTAATTTCATAATTTCATTACATTTTTTAATTCCGTTTAACCTAAACTTATAGAGGAACATTTTGAAGCAGTGAGAAGGGCTGTGGTTCAAGTTCACATGGTTATTTTAAAAAAAGTTACCAGTAAATGGAATAAAATTCTGCTTCTATCAGCAGCATGGAGCCAAAACCCACAAGGACAAACAAATACAAAGATAGTTCATATTTTAGTTAAATATGAAACAGAAAAATACAAAATATTGATAGATTTTAATAAAAGGCTTGTACAGTACTTGTATGTGAGGTCTGTCTTGTCAAAACGTCCTCCGTGTAGCACGAAGCGTCTCTGGCGGTGTCCTTCTCGATGACGCACATTCTTCTGGGTGAGGAAGTCGGGCACTCCACAGCGAGGTCGGTTCCATGCGTTCGGGGAGATGGTTGGGGTACTCACTTCATTCACAAAGTCCTGAGCATGAGGAACTTTTCCTCTCTTCTTGAGGTCTGAGGATCTCTCAAAGGCCTGAAACAACAATGAAGTTATTTTAAAAGTGTGTCATTTGTCCATGACTTCAGAACAACTTTAACCACTTCTCTATGCCACCTTCAATAATGTTTTTGGCAGGGCAAAATAAATTACTACACTTTTATAGCACCAAAGAGTGTTTAGTCAGTTTATTTATTCATTTATTTTTTCTTCAGAAATTATAACTAAGAAAAAAAAATCAGGAGGGAGGAAGCAATGACATAAGCAATTTCAGCTCAGCCTGCAGATATCATGAATTATCTGACTCAAATTCAGGTTAATGAGAGCACAACCTTACAACTGGGTCACCGAACCAAGTACGTTGGCCCCATTTGGTGTCCCTGAGTGTCCCATTATCCTTAATGCTCCTCTCCACCTGACCCAGAGGAAATGACTCTACTCATTTCCACAGAAACAAATTACAGAGCAGAGCCGTTCCATCTGCACCTCCTCATCTGCCTCACTTCAGTCCCTCTGAGAAAAACCACATCTGCAGCCCTGCCACACAGAAAACTGATGGGTGTTCTCCTTCCACCAGATTACGTGCGTTTCCCTTTCCGCTGTAACTCAAAACAACCTGTGGGAAAAAGACGCTATCAATATATTGAGCTAAGATTAAACCAATTACCTCCATCATCAGATTGTGTGAATCTGCTCAGAACTACTCTTTTACATAACGTTGGACATTATAACCTCCATGACTCTGATCTTATCACAACTGGTCTGAAAAACAGAAGTATCTATGATTGTGGCATATGGGAAACGTTTCTTTCATTACTATAGGATTTTATCATGATGATGGAAAACCTAAAAATGAAGCAGAAGCAAATAAACAAAATGAAAAACCAAATCCAAAACAAACAGCAGCAAAACAGACTAACAGATGAAATCACTTTGGTCTGGCACTAAACAAAAGGCAAAAGCTGGACTGAGGGAATTAAGAAAAATGTAAAGAGTTTAAGCCATTTTTTGTCAAACCTGCAAAATATTATTATGCATGACTTCATGCAATATTGTAAGATGTCAAGATCAAAGCAGAATAAGTGTTGGGGATCAATCACAGCTACCAAACATTACTTCAATATTTGTAAAACTGATTGAGTTAAAGCCATTTTTGTAGTTTTGATGGTCAACTGGCTGTGACAACCATCTTGAATCATGTTGACTTCAGAAGATAATCAATCATATTTACAACAAATGATAACTTACTGCGAGTTTTATTAAAATTCTTCCTGTGGTTCATGATATATTTTGGTAAGACACACAGACAAAAATATAATTATGTATCCACTTTTTGGCTACAGGATGCAATAAGCCTCAAAAACTATTAAACTAGCAGTCAAGTATATTCGTCTACATAGAAACAAGCTAAATCCAAGTAAACATGACTGCAACAAAACATCAGAAATAAAAAAAATCCACAAACCATCGCAACTATTTCTGACTGTGTGTTTTTAAAGATATGATGCAATGTTTTAATTCAACTTGAGAGCTTTTTATCCCATCAGCTATGATAAGATGTTTCCCATTCTTGGTTTAAATTAGATGGTTTAAGAAGCAAACACCAACATTTGGACTGTTAAAACAAGCTGGAGTGAAATAAATTGAGGTGTAATTTTTTATAAAAGTTAACATGTTTTTGTTGTTTAACAATGACCTGAGTTGTTCTACTGTGCAGGACTCCACTGTGTCACTGGTGTAGGTCATGGAGAACAAAACCCAGCAGGATTTGTGGAATGTGCTCCAGACTGCAGAAACAGAGTGACTGATGGGTATGAATCACAGAAAAACACACACCTCACAAACCCCCTCCTTTCGCTTCACTTTGTTTAGAGCAGACTTCAGCTGGTTATTCCACTGCACAAAGCACTTATTCATGTTAGAGGGGATGTTTATGCTCATAACCTGCAGCTCCTCTTGTAGGAGTTGTTATGAATGAAGCAAAAAAGCTGCAGCGTCCAAACAAAACCCCCAGGAGGCTTCAATGCATCCCCAGAAAACCTGCTTCTGGTTAGGCTTCTATTTGCTGTTGTTCACCAGGTTTGTTTTCACAGAAATGAGTAAGACCAGTCTGACATGAGGTCCCGCTTTCTGTACCGTTATCTGTCTTCCTGGACTGAAGCTTGATAACAAAAAAGTCACGATACCAACAAAACTCTTATCATTGGTGCAAAGTAGCTCTGAAACATATCAATCTAAAGGTTCCTGACATGAAAATACATGATTAAAAAAACAGCACAAAGTTCATTAAAGGCACTGAGTTCATGTCCTAAATATCATAATGAGTCAAAGAGAAGCTAATCTGATCTAGCTAAGATACACAGCTGCTGTAGAAAAATGTGCATAGTTGGATAACTTTATCACCCATGTGTGAAGGCAATCCTATATTACTTGCAAATTGAAGAACAGTATATTTACAAGTAGAAGCTCCAAAAATCACAATCAACAAGGAAAATAGAGAAATGGTACTACTGCTCAGCATTTTCAACAGGTTTGTTCCTGACCATTTCTACAGGTGTGGACCACCAAAATAAGGTAAATAAATAAATAAAAACTTCAGTAATATCATGTAACATTTTGTTTATTGAATAAAAACAAAATAGTGGATAAATAAGAAGATACTGTATATGAAAGTTAGAGGTGGGAATGTCAACAGCTCTAAAATCCGAAATCCAGTGGTTAATCTAGACAGCTTTACCATTTAGTTGCCCTCTTCTCCTCAGCAGATACACTGCCCAGAAATTAGTACACCTATTATTTGAAGGTATTAAAAAACTAGAAAAATAAAGGAAAACTTTCTGATGTTTTTTGCATGAGCTATTTTTTATAGTCTATTGAAAACACTAACCTGACAAACTCCTAAAACTGAGGGCTAACATTAGCTCACAAATGGAAGAAATACATTAGCTTCGGATTGCTAATGCTAGTTAGCTAATGCTAGTTAGCTAGCTCTAGCTTAACGTTTAAGAGGTTAGCATTCATCTTTATGTGCTTAACCTAATTCAAAACCTATTGAAAACAGAATTGTCAAACACTACATACATTTACTTATGTACTTACCTGGGTTTTACTGCACTTGGTTTGTGTGTTGCTGGTATAAAATTGAGATGTTTACGTCGCAAAAAGTGTTACCTGTTGAAGGAGTTGGTATGATCTACTGTAGGGGTGTCCAAAACTACAATGCAATGCCATTTCATGTTTAAATATATACATTTTATTTTATATTGTATAAATTTTAGTAAATTTTAAAAAGTGTCAATTTTTAAATTGTTGGTTTGACAATTATTTTTAGTTTTATTGTTTGTAGTCACACCCGTTTACCCCTCTTTATTCTATAATTTGGACTGTTCCCTAAATGAACTCTGGTGATAAGAAGTCAATTTTTTTATACAACTGATTGAGTTTTTTATGCAAATAAAACATTCTGATCCAAGTGTGATTTTAGTCAACGAGTATATGAACAGATTAAGCTATAAAAATGCTAATTTATTTAAATGTACTTTTAATGCTTTCTGTGCTTTTACAATTTCTGCTCAGTTTTCTTTCATCAGTGCACTTTGCATGGAGTGATTCTTCCCTGAGCTGGAGGACCTTTGTGTTCCAGATGAAATGTTGCTTGGAGAAATGATAATACAAAAGGCTTGCAAGTTTGTAAGGATGTAGAAAGCCAAACTGACAATCTTGTTGTGAGGGACTTTCATTTAGCTTCAAATTGCACTGTTAGGCAGGAGAGCATGCAATTAAAAATGTTTCTTAAACAAACAAAACAACAACACAACACACCTGAACACCACCAGGCACCAAAACAAAATGATTTAAAGATGATAATGATTAAATGCCCAACAAACCCATTCTTTTAAAATCTAGTCACATGCTTGTAAACACCCTAATCCTTTTCAAATAAATGCCTAACATTAATTGAAAGAATGAGGATGATGTTGCAGGTAAAACCTGTTTGACATTTAAACAAGCATAACAGACATTTTCCTAGAGGTAAAAGCCATCTGCCAACAGCTCTACTTTACTCGAAAGTCTTGTTAGTCTTAGTCAAGAAAGGGTTTTTGATCTATGAGTCGTTCATCCTCAGACACTACAGATCCTGATCCCAGTCAGAGCTCAGAGGCAGGCGCAGCATCGACTTTCACGCTCGTAAAACTTAAATTAATTTTAAGTGTTGGGCGAACTGTGAGGGGGTGGCCTCTGTCATTTCAAAGAGACAGATGGAAAAAAGAAAGAAACACCACATGGTTAAAGAGTCAAACTCCTCCAACTGTGAGTCAAATGATTTGCTTGACCCATCTGACCCCAAAGCAGAATAGCGAACGAGGCTGATTCCCAACAGGTTCTATATCAAAGTTCAAGGTTAGAACCAAACAAGGGGATTATCTTGATCCAGAATGTTCTTCTTGTTGCCTTCTTTTACTAAACAGATTCGTTTTTGACTGATGAAAACACAATTTGGTGTTTTGTTCCTCAGCTCTGCAGCCTGTGTTAGCTTCAAAATAATTCTCTCATTATGAACGGTTGGTTGTCTGTTAGTTTGCTTGAAGTGCAGGTTTGTGTGTTTTGTCACTTTTACACAGAAACACAAGTTTTTATTATTATAAATTATTATAAATTAGACTACTGTACCTAATTTATAATAATTTATAACAATAAAAATTTGTGATTCTGTGTAAAAGGGGCAAAACACACAAACTACCTGTGGGAGTGGTGGTGCAGAGGTTAAGAAGGGGGCATCCTTACTACATAGATGCCCAAACCACCTCAACTGGCTCCTCTGGGTGTGGAGGATTTGATCATTTTATGTTGAGAAAAGATATACGGTTAACCTGAATCAGTTGGTACTGAAAGTAGATGTAGAGGATGCCCCTCGGCTACTACCACACAAAGTTTTGGGTCAATATCTGTAAAATTTCCAGCATTACAATCATGTTTGTGTCAAATAACTTTAATTAGCTGTGTGGGCCATTTCAAGTTGGTTGAATTTACAAGTTAACGATATATAGGTAGGTGTACTGTACAACTAATGATTACTGTACTTTCATTTAAATACACTGCGTCGTTCTCAAGATATTTTGCTAACAGATGGCAATATTGTTTACAGGTAGTGCCAAAGTTTTAGACGATGGACTTGCTCAATGTGCAGTGCCTAAAGTTTGTGAAAAATGATGATGCTCAATTACCATACCATCTTAGCTTACTATCTGCAAGTTGGCTGAGTTATAGCTGTTTCTGTGTTGGCCAAGGTTGATTAGCTGTGGCGGCTATCTGACTCGTACATCCATTGATTAGTTTCTGGACATCTCATTAAAACCCATCCAGTGGTTCATGACACATTTGCTAATAGACACGCAAACAACAACATTATTGCCGTTCTTGGCAGGTGGTAATGAAAGTGTGGATCTATACTTTATCTTTACACATGATGCTTTTTAAAATTTTGTAAAACTTGAAAACTGCTTTAGCTGTAGCTGTAGTTTTTCTTCCAAAACAACCACAGGTTGCATGTTTCCTTTTGAATTTAGCTTAACATGTAAAGCAAGAAACGCCCCCTTAAACAAGTCAATCTGATCTGAAACTGGTTTCTTCACCTAAATTTAGCCCTTTTAATTTCAAGTTTCCAAAGTTAAATCCAAATGAAAAACAAACAAACAAACAAAAAAAACCCCAACTGTGTCAGAAAATCCTAAATTAAAGGGAAGGCTGTGTGACTTTTAGGGTAAGTATTGCAGCCCTGAGGCGCTGCTCGCATTAATGATCATCATAAATCATCCTGCAGGCAAACAGCAGATCTGAGGTTTTAGTTCCAGGAAGCGTTTAAGGACTTTAAGCAGATTCTTGACGGTTTGTGTCACCTTCCATTTCCAGGTGTTTCTGTTTTTCACCTGATATGTCGGATTAGCAGCGTAAAAAGGGAGATAAGTCGATAAAAATGTACTGTACCCCCTCTCTGGTACAGTAAATCCTCTCTCACAGTGAAACACTTCTTTGTCCCAGTTTTCTATTCAGAGCACAGCCTTTAAAACCTTATCTGTCCTCTAAAGTAAACACTTGTGAGTTACTTCCTATCATCCGGATTCTCTGGTATCAGTTACAGATAATTTCTCCCTGACGGTCAGATATCATGTTGATAAAAACATACAAGAAACGGCTCCCAGGCTCCTCTTCTATTTTCTGCAACAAACATAGTAAAATATGAATTGTCCCTCATGCCGTATTTTAAAGAACTCACTTAAATGCAAACATTTTTTTGTTTGTTGTTGTTGTTAAAACTTGTAATTTCCTTTTCTGATGCCCTCAGTTTCCCTCAAGCTTTCTTTCTGACTGCTGAAGTTACATTTCCTTTTGAATCAATTTTACATTTGCCTTCAGGTGTTTTTGTAGAAAGTAGCCCCAGTGCCAAAAAGAAATCCTTTCAACTAAGTCTATTAACATTTGACCAGAAATATGCCACAGTGTTTAACACATTTATTTTTGCAGTTCAAAACACTGTTTTTTTTTTTTTCTACTAAACTCTGCAAGGGTACATTTGCTTGAGTTAAAAAAATATGTTTTTGTCTCAGTAATAAAATAAGTTAAAAGGCCCTTAATTAAAACTTTTTTACCTGCTGTTTGTTTTATTGCTGAAGGTTCATTTTAAAAGTTTTAATTTCTGCCTTGTTGGAGCCACAGCTTCTTTTTAATAAATGTAAAGAGACAAAACAGTAGAAGCAGAATCTAAATCATAATAATAATTAAAAAAAAAACTTTAAGTTATTTATGTATTTTCTTGAGATTTTAAGTGAAACTAAGATTTTATACATTTAAGGATTTTTTTTTGCATGATTTGTGTGACTTGCAGTCATATGTTGTATAAATGAAGTGATAAATGGTTAAACCCATTCAAATGTGTTTTTAAAATACAGTATATCCATAGTAATAGTTACGGTATTCATAATTACACTGGAGGTGCAAATATCCTTCAGAATTTAAGTGAACAATGTTCAGAAGGGTTTCTAAACTTAAACAATGACTTAAAATCATTTGAAGCTGCTTCTCCATATCCAAAGCCAATTATTATTATTAATAGTATGGGCCAAATAACATGCAACAGTGCTTTCAAAGTATAAGGAGGGTCTATCGTTCCTTAAATTAATGCATATCGCCACCCCCTTTCATGCCAGAGTTTCAGATGTGATGCTGAGATTTGTAGCCATTTTGGTCAAACCTTGAATATTTGATTTTGTGCAGACGCCGTATAACTCAGGATGTGTTGTAAGTGACTCTCAGCTTCTACCATGTGAAACTTTAGCTCAATTTCTGCAAAAGTGACTAAATTTAAGCTAAGGTCATTTGGCTGTGGCAGCCATTTTTACTTGGGTTGACTCCAAAAGCTAGTGAGTTGCAGACGTATTTTCAAAGATTACTTTCTGAAAGTTGCATTAAAATTTGTCTCATGAGATCTTTTGCTGACAGACGGATGATGTGCAGACATAATAATTTGTCTTTGCCATTTGGTGGTGGGCAATAATGAATATCCGAATCATTTAACGAGAAGGCATAGCTCAGGAGAGAGAAAACGCTGTTACAAAAAGTCAGGCAGGTTTCTCTGTCGGGAATTGTTGCAAGAAAATAATTTTAAAGCTTCAGTAAGTTATTTGGGCAACAGAACAATACTGAGTAAAAAACACAAATTAAAGAAGGAAAACACCTGAAACACCGGCTCTGTTTACAACAACCGTCGTTTCTCTGAGCAATGTGTGTTTTGGGCCCATTGTGAAGATCTCGTCTTTAAACTGACAGACTTGGTGCTCAGGAGGTGACGTTTAGTGGCTGAACTCCTACAGGAGCTGTCAGAGTGACGATGGCCTTATTGTTGGCTGCAGACCGTCCTCAGATGCACCGACCGTGCTCAGACGTGTTTTTGCGTAAAATCTGAACGCTGCTGTCAGACCCTCTGAATCGCTGCCCGCTTGTCATCACTGTAACCAGAAACTGGATGTGTCCACACATGTAATGCCCCCCTCCCTCCTTTACCATCAGAGGCTTCTTCTTCCCTGAGGCCTGTTGTCTCGATTTTATGCCTTCTCAGCAGAAAGCGATGCGTCATGGTGCTGAGGGTCTTGTTTTAAAGCAGCCACCTGACAAACCTTCCTTTGTCTGTGTGAGGAAGTTCGTAAAACCTCCGAGTCATCTGCTGACTCGTGGATGTGGTTTTTGAACACCTGAGCTGTGAGCATTAAACTGAAAACTGTGGAGAAACTAGTAAACCTCAAAGGTTTAAAGCAAAAATGTTTTGTTTTTATTTTTTTCATTTTATGTTTTGCATCAACCACTTCGTTAAAAAACAAAAAACAAAAAAACACACAAACAGGTGAACATAATTAAAGCCTGAATGTTTTTTGAAGCCTGTCGGCCTCCTAAGAAGCTGCAGTTCTGTTTTGTCTGTGATGAAAGTTGAAGCGACCTCTGAAAATGTTTTTCAACTGGAGATTAAAATTTTGAGACATTAAAATAAACTTGATCAGAAGAGAGTTTTTAAATGTTCATCGAATCATATTTTGATTAAAAATTTTTCAAAAGGATGAAGTGATGCAGCTCTGATAGTTATCGCCAAAAAAAAAAAAAGGCAAAAGAAGGGCAACTTTTTTGCTGTGTATGTGTTTATTTATTTATTGTATTCTATTAATCTATTAATCCACAATGGGAAAATTAATTATCTGCATTTTCCCATTGCACATGTGAGCACACATGAGGCAGTGGGCTGCCATCTAGGGTGCCCGGGGGGTGGGGAAGAGGGGGTGGGGTTAAGAGCCTTGCTCATGAGCCCAGGGTGGGGCTAATGAGGGTGTAGATATGAGTGTTTCACCTTTTCCACCCACATTTTGATGATGTCGGTCTGGGGAGTTGACCGGCAACCCTCCAATCACATGCAGGCCCACCCTCTCTAACCTCTGCACCACCACTCCCCTCTTGTTAGCAGAATATCTCATAAACCACTGGTTAAATTAGATACAAAGACGTGAAAGCGATTTGCGTTGAAATCGTTGTATGTGAAAGTACAACGACAAAATTTGCACTCGGCATTCGACCCATCACACGTGAGACGCACCTGAGTGCCCGCCAAGCATTTCACATAGGTGGCTCAAGTAACGTATGGACACAGCAGGGAATTGAACCTGCAACTTTCTGGTGCCAAGTCAGCTGCCCTACCACTGCACCATAATGCACAGGTAACTCTCATCATTGGATTTACACTGATTCAACTTTTGGATTTTTGCAGCTTCAGCCAACTTCAAAACACAATCGCCTCTAACTCGTTCAGTTTTGCACCCAATGAGCTCAAATTTGGTGCCGTAGTATTTTAAAGGCATCCTAAACACATACTTTGAGCAATGTTTGTCCATTTATCCAATGTTTGATATCTCATCCACCACTAAACTGGTTTTAATGAAAACACTTTGTACTTAACTGTAGTCAGATGATGCCTCAGCTAATAACACTTTGAAAACACACAAATGGCTGTAACTCAGTCAGCTGTGCAGATGTTGAGCTCAAATTTGTTGTGGTGGTAGCTGAGGGTCATTCACAACAAGTACCTTGAGCATCAACAGGTCTTGCAATGTGCGATTGTACATAATGTTATTTTCGAGGTTTGACCCAAACGGCCATAACTCTGTCGAGTACAAAAATGTGGCGGGTGATATGCATTCAAGGAATGTTAGTCCTTTAGACAAGTATTCAGAACGTATCTGAGTGTCCTCTCTGCTAACAAAGGCAGATGAATCCCTCTATAAAGGGAGGAGGCACATGTGCGTTTTAACTGCATCCCCCCGTTGCGTTTCATTGGCCACTCAGAGCCCGACGCAGCTGCGACCCAGATCTGCTCGATGGGAACTCTGGTCGGCCCTCCGACGTCACACCTGCTCTCACGGTCCCTCCGCCAATCGCATCGCCCAAAGACCTCGACACGATGGGACAAAACAGACAGGGAAAACCACGGGAATCAGGTTTTATTGACAGAAGCAAAATCCAAACAGTTCTCTGTTCCGCACACACCCCGTCGACTGCACAGAGAAAACACACTTTGTGGATCTCACCACCCTGGATGCCACAGACTCTCAGGCCTGTCGGGACATGCGTGCACAACCACTCTCAGCAGGCACCCAAACTACAGATTAGTCTTTCCCCGAGGAAATGGCCAACAGACAAAGCAAAGTCATCACAGGTGCAACCTCATCTTATCAATGTGACGACAGAAAAAAAATAACTTTTAATGTCATAAATAGATGTTTTTACAGCTCTGCAGTGGTTGTGATTATGCAAAACTGGGATGATTAGCTACAATAATTAAAAAAACTGAAAACTAATGACTCAAAACAGTGGAAGCACTAGACACAACAGCTCAGGGTCAGTTAGTAACATTTTGGCTTCTATTTATCTACAAGCGGAAATTGGTTCAAATGTGGGGTTTTTCTTTTCTTTTGATTCATTCAGTTTATATAAATGGTGCCAAATCACAACAAAAGTGCACTGTATAATAACCACATACCAAAATTAGATTAGCATAAATAAAACTTTATGAATCCATTGGGGATTCATTCAGGGGAATTAAAATATGCCAATTAGTAAAACGTTATCTGAGGAAGCCAGATTGCGTTGAACCTCTCTTCATCGCTGCCTCTCATCCTGAGCAGCGTGCGGGCAAAAAGAGTTTTCTTTAAATATTGTTTATAGTCTGATCCCTGCTGTGTGTCAAGAAACACAAAGTGGGGGGTCTCCAGATCAAATAAAAGTTAAAACTTGTTGATTATAGCATATTTTTGCAAAACTACTCCTAAAGATTAACTAAATTAGAGGATAGATGTCTGTAAGGAATGCATATCGCCCTGGAGTTGTTGCCAATGTACACAACTTTCTGAAGGAGGAACAAATTTAGTATTAAAAGTTAAATTTTCACTTGCATTAAAAACTCTATATTATTTACAAAAAGTAATGTTAATACTGTATATGAAATAAAACAACTTGAGGACGTGCGAATGAAGTTTGTTTTTGCAACAAAAACCTTCCAACTTCATTATAAATACCTCATTTTAGATTTAGTGGTGAATTCTTTAGGCTTTTCTTGAACTTTTGCCTTTTAGTCGCTGCCTAACACATGTAGTTCTCAGTGCCAAGAATTATGATAAGTGCATTTTTGCACAATGATCTATAATTTTTAATACCTCTCCAAACTGTGTGAACTCGTTGCTCCAATAAATTCAAACCCAGAGATCGAGCTGTGGTTGCACATTCATCCTGACAAGTCCTCGCCTGAATATAAATCAAGACCTTCAGATAATAATTCTGTATCTATTACATTTGTAAGATGTTTGTTCTGCCCTGACTGACAGGTGCTCCTATCTTGTGATTGTGTCATTTTTATTGTCAGGACATTTCAAACTGCTCCACCTGCTGCTGATGCTTCAGCAAACACACAGCCTCCAAATATAAGCTAAAGAAATGCTACTCTAGGGAATGCTGAGTGCTAATGACTGCTAAAATTGACAGAAAATGAGGAAGTAGCAGAATACCAGATTAGTTAGAAGATAAAAGGAGAAAAAAAATCCAACAGCTAAAAAAAAAATACATAAATGCTACCTAAAAGCTAAGGTAGCAAATGGGTAGATAAAAACTAAAAGCAAAGGGCTAGCTAAAAGATAAATTAGTAGAAGACTAGCTGAAACTAAACGTAACAAAAGGCTAAATAAAAATGTCCAAAAGGTAGCTAAAAGCTTTTATTTTAAACAATATCTATAAACACAGGACTAAAAAAGTGAAAATAAGTTTACAAAATATTTCAGTTTTTATCTACACATACATCTAAGCGGACATGACTTTATATCATGGGATCATGTGACTTCTTCAGGTTTAAATATGAGAGATACTTCCTGTTTGCTCTCCTTACAGCAGCTGATGGTGTTTATATATAAAGTAAAATTATATGTTTTGCATGAACACTAAAGTTAGAGGTAAGGTTTTCTATTTTCTTATTGTCCTCTTATTATAGATTAAATTTATTTAAAGGAACCCACTATCATCTTTATTTTTAAATAAACCTTCACAGGCATAAAAAGTTAAAAGTAGCTAAAAGCTATAGCTAAAAGCTAAAATAGCATAAGCCTAATTAAATGATAAATGTGTCAAAAAGCTAGCTAAAAGCTAAAATAGCATAAGCCTTGTTAAATTATAAAGTAGCTAAAAGCTATAGCTAAAAGCTAAAATAGCATAAACCTAGTTAAACACTAAAAACATAAAAAAAATCTAGCTAGAAGCTAAAAGTAATGTGGGTGTCTATAATTATCAGAAAGATAGCTAAAAGCCAAAAGGCTAACTAACAGCTAAAAGTAGCAAACTTGTTGCAAACAGCTAAATGAAGAAAAACAATAAATAAAGCAATAAAATGTTTATATAAAAAAGTTTATTATTAAAGGTATAAAAATGACCCAATAAATAAATAAATTTAGCACCCACCTTCTGAATGAGCTGAAAGTTTTCATGTAAGCTAAAATAACTCAAAGTCTGCAGAAGTAGTCAGGACTACAAACACGTATGGAAACAAAAATCAGAAGAATGCTGAATCAGCTGTTACATAATAAATGTTTGAGTGCAGCTTCTAAACTCTTCTCAGTAACAACAACATTCTTCTCCACCACTCTGCACGCACGCCGCCCTCTTGTTGTGATAAACTGTTTTTCTGTGTACCTGTAAACAGGACATTCCTTCCAAGAGCCGTGCATGTGAAACAAGTCCACTCTGTAAACAACGACTAAATATTTGTTTAAGGAAGTTGTAATTTGAGAGAAGATGGGACGTGAATAAAACACAATGTAGTTGTTGTAACGGTTGGAGCGATAGAATGAAAAATGTCCAATAAACAAGAATAAAGAAGGAATTAATAATAAATAAATGCATAACTCCTGCCACCTTGCATGCCAACACTTAAATCAAAAAGTTTGTACATCCTGTTTGTACTTAAAGTGTCATGAAAGACCCAGTAGCCACTGCGCCGCATTTTAGTTCAATATCTGTAAAATTACACTTTTTGTGTTTGCTAGTTGATTAGCTTTGGGGGCCATCTTGAATCAGAATGATTCCAAAAAGTAATCAGTTGTAAATGTATATCAAATAATTATTTTCTGAGCCTTTCAATAAAATCTATCTAGTATTTCATGAAATGTGTTACTAAAGGACAAATAAACACACCCACACAGGCAATTACATAAAAAAACACCAAACAAATCCAGGACAGAAAGTGTTTTCTGACGCCACCATGACGAGTCCACATGTTCTCCTTTACGGGCCTGTTGCTAAAATGTCTCCAGGACCTGTTATTACTTCTTCCTGCCACCCTGCAACAGAACTACTTTCATTTTTCACGCCTTTCTCTGCAGAAATCATGTTGCAGAAGCAAAACTTTCTGCTGTCATGCAGAGACACGAGGTTCGGCTGCAGACTGCAGGGTGACGTGACACTGAGCAGACACCAGAATAACAAGAAAAATGAGCGTTCTCTGCAAATTACAGTCTGAATCCTGAGTGTTGAATGACATTTGTTGAAACAGTTAAAACTCCATTGGGGGGGAAAAAAGTCAGAACAGAAGCTAAAATGAGCAAAACAGTCAGTAAAAACTAACATTATCAAAATGATAGCTAAATGCTAAAGCTAACAAAGCAGAAGCTAATTGCTAAAATCGTGAAAACTGCAGCTATAAGTTAAAAGCTAAGCATTTTTCTTCTTTCAGCTGCTCCTTCTTCAGGGGTCGCCACGGCGAACTAACCTGCACAAAGACTTGGGAATTGTTTTTACACCGGATTGCCCTTCCTGACACAACCACAGACCACCGAGCTACCACAGCCCTCTGTGTGGAGCAGATGGTGGGGGTTAAGGGTCTTGCTCAAGGGCCCAGCATGGGACAAATGAGGTTGGAGGCAGGTATTGGTCATTTTGATGTTGTCAGTTCAGGGAGTTGAACCGGCGACCTTCCGATCACAAACTCACCTTCACTAACCTCTGCGCCGCCACTCCTAAAATTAGCACAACAGTAGCTAAAACCTAAAATAGAAGAACGTAGTTAAATGCAAGAATTAGCAAAACTGTACCTAAATACAAAAATATGAAAATCTGGGAAACTATAGTAAAAAGCTAAAGCTTGCACAACCGAAGATATAAGCAAAAGCTTTAAAAACATTGATAATGCTAAATCAGCACAACAGTAGCTAAAATTATAACAACAATAACAACAACAACAAAAAAAGAGTAGTTAAATCCTAGAATTACCATACGTAACATCATCTCAAAGTATTGGCAGCACAGTGGTGCAGTTGGTAGAGCTGCCGCCTCTCAGCTAGATGGTTGCCAGTTCAAATCCCTGCCCAGGACCCTTCTGGGTGGAGTTTGCAAGTTCTCTCTGTGCATGCGTGAGTTTTCTCTGGGTACTCCAATTTTCTCCCACAGACCAAAAACATGCACGTTAGACTGACTGGTAACTCTAAATTGTCTCTAAGTGAGAAAGAGAGAGAGTGAATGGTTGTTTGTCTCATTTGTCTCCATGTGTCCCTGTGACCTGCTCAGGGTGTCCCCCACCCCTCGCACTGCTGGATATGACCCCCGCGATCCGAAAAGTAAGAAGCAGGCAAAGATAATGGATGGATGGATCATCCTAAAGTGAAAATCAACACAACCTGAATGCTATGATTAGCAAAACAATAGCTAATGCTTAAAACCAGCAAAACAGAAACTAGAATAAAGTAAAAATATCAAATTTCAATGAAAACAAAAAAGATTGAAAATATATAAAGTATAAAATTTAGATAAATTAAAAGTCATGGCTTCAACCTCCTAAAAGAGTTGAATTTTTTTTTTTTTTTTTTTTTTTTTTTTAATTTAATGGATAAAATTGTTAAAAGTAGCTGAAGTAAAAAAAAGAAGATGCTGACAAATTAGAAACAGGAGAACAACAGTGTAATGCTGAATCAGCACAAACAGTGATGATGGTTATTCCTAAAGGATGATTACAGAGGCAGGTAAAAATAAAATAACAATTTTCTAAATGACAGCACTAATGTTGTCATTAGAAATGACAACCTTAATGTTGTCTTTAGAATGTGACAACATTAGTGTTGGACCAGCACTTTATTTATCAACAGCATGTTGTTAACCTGGGTCTTGATCGTTCCAGAATGATGTTGCTTAGATGACACTGGCTATACAGCAACAGTAATTAGAGAGATAGGTAGGAAGTTACTTGGTGTCATCTGGACAGAGACAATATAATAAGGAAACCTGCTGGTGGAATAGTGAAGTGCATGAAGCTATTCAAAGAAAGATGAAATATAAGGAGATGCAGCAAAGAGGGAGGTAAGGCAAAGCAGAAGGTCATTGAGCTGTGTGGGAGGTTGGATACTAAAGAGGGCAAGTAGGACTTGCACTGATTGGCATGACAGGGGATCAGGCTGGAAAGGATGTGCAGCAGATTAGGCTTGTTAAAGTTAGGAATGGTAATAACAAGTGATGAGACCATGACGGGAAGATGGAAGGAGTGTTTTGAGGAGCTAATGAATGAAGAGAATGAAAGAGAAAGAAGAGTAGAGCTCATGTGGACCAGGAAGTTGGAAAGATTAGTGAGAGTGAAGTCCAGAAAGCTCTGAAAAGAATGAAGAAAGAGAAGGTAGTAGGACCTGATGAGATATCAGTGGAGGTTTGGAAATGTCTTGGAGAGATGGCAGTGTGACTCAAATATTCAATGACATATTTGAAGGTGAGAAAATGTCTGAGGAATGGAAAAGAAGTGTGCTGGTTCCCATTTTTAAGAACAAGGGTGATGTACAGAGTTGTAGCAACTACAGAGGAATTAAGTTGATGAGCCACACAATGAA
>JARVLU010001462.1:4359751-4372346 GCA_031762415.1 Simpsonichthys santanae
CTTAAAAAAAAAAAAAAAAAAAAAAAAAGCCTACTGGGCTACACACCAGCCCTCGAACGCAACACAAGATAAATACATTTAGACAACAGGAGCTCAAACCATCACCTCTACGCCACCGTGCTCAACAGGTGCATTTGTGCTGACCTGCTTTTCTGTGAACGAACGTCGTTCCAGAAGTTTTGTGGTTTGTTTGGATGAAATATTTCTGGCTGTTACTGAAGGAAGATGAACAGTTTATCTAAACGAACATCTTTTTTTTTAATTTATTTTAACTGATATGGAAGGAGTAACGATGGACTCGACCACAGAATTGAGTCCGATCACTCAAACTCAACAAACTATGTAATCTGTTAAACTGACTTGCTCACATCATTTAATCCTGTTTATGTGGTTAAATCTCTGTCGTCTCAAACTTCCTGTGAGCTACAAACACGGAGCATGAAGGCTCTTCAAGCAGATGAGCGCATGATAATTCTTTTTTTTTTTTTTTTAATTATTTTCAGTATCATGTTGCTGTGGAACAAAAAGTATCAGGAGTTTGACCTGGTGGTGAGCTCAGTCACCACTAAGGTGAAGGGCGTAGCTCAGACCCCCCTGCCTGGGGCTGGAGATACGGTCTGGGATGTGGCGGACTACAGTGGACCCTCGCAGGTGAGAGCTCAGTCATATTTCAGGTTATAAACATTTTTTGTCATACTTCATATTAAATTATCTTCTTTTTTTTAAGGACAAGAACTCCTTCTTTGTGGTTACCAACGTCATCGTAACCAAAAATCAAAAGCAAGGAAAATGTCCAGAGGTATTTAAATAATTTTTATAAGAATTTGTTTTATTTTGCAACAGTCCCATTCTAAAATTTAGCCCAAATCCTCCGTTTTGTATATTTATGCTGAGCGTCAGTGATGTTTCAGTTTTTTTTTTTAAGTGGTAGAGCTTTCTGACCACATGAGGAATTTTCAGAGCTCCTTGATTTTGATCCCGGACGAGCCCCCAATTCCAGCCGACTTGTTGGCTTTATAGAGAGCAACCTTTTTATTATTTATTTATTTATTTATTTTTTTATGGAACGTATTGGTTTGTTATGGTTAACGCAAACTAGTCTAAAATACCAGTGACCCCCGTGACCTGAAAAGGAAGAAGCAGGTAAAAGATAATGAATTGTTGGACAACATAATTTATTTAAAAACATTTTTTTAATTTATTTATTTATTTTACATTTTGCTGCAGATAAATCATTTCACCACAGTAGAGACCCTAAAAAACTGAGGCTTACTGGAGCTCAGTCATTTCTGTTCATGAAAAAGAAACATCAAGGCTTCTTGAAGATGTGTCCCATTACTTTCAGCCACTACCCCACATGGTTTAGAATTAAGGACTTAATGGTTTATTTGAAATATAGTGGTAGGCTTAAAACTGGGAAACGAGATTGGTTGATTAATTAACTGAAGTACTAAAATGTAAAAAAAAAAAAAAAACTAACGTAAGAGGACATTTAAAAGTGCATGTGCTTTTATTGCAGATTCCCTCTAAAGGCAAACTGTGCCAAACTGATAAGGACTGTGAGAAGGGAGCCTGGGATCAGCAGAGTCACGGTAGACCAGCTGTTTTTATGTAGATGGATGTTGAAAGCTTTTAAGTAAATCTTTTTTTTTTGGGTTGTCAACTGAACTGAACTGTTGTTTGACGAGGCACACCATTGAACTGGATCTCATCTCATCACTGTGAACACAACCGGTGTTAAAAAGCTTCCCAGGAGCATCAAACGTGGGTTAATCCGCCACTGAAAATAGTCCCCAAATAAAGTCTTTGTTATTGACAGCAAAGATTAAAAATATAGAAAACATTTGCAACTGATTTGAGACTGTTTAACCCTTCTTGAAGTAAATTTCTTCACATCTGTATGAGTTCTTGGTTTTCAGGCTTCACCTCTGGGTGTTTTCAACCTCGTTCTGTATCCTAGTTGTATAAGTGTAGTTTCCTGTCTTTGCCTCTAGTCCCAAACTTTTCAGCTTTAGACCCATAAAATACAGTACAAGCAGCGAAGACTTGTGCAGGTTAAACTACATTTTCATCTCTTTCCAGTTAAGGTTAGTTTATTGGTTCAGTTTATTGTTTATTTGTAGGTCAACACAAGGTCAACAATGCTAGTGCTCAGGATGAGAAGAACTGTCACAACTTTCCAAATACCAACAAGAAGTCACGCAACAAGAGTAGAGAACAAAGCTCCAAAAAGTGAAAAAGAAATACATCTACAAGGTCCAAAAGAAATATAGTAAAGAACATGGTAGAATACAACGGTGCAAGTAAAATAAAGATTAAATAAAGGTTAATAAAAAAATAAAAAGTAGTATGAATCAGTCCAAACAGTGCCTCACAGGCCGTAACACTGCTTAAGTGCACATGATGCATGTTGCACCACACAGGTTGCACGACAGGCCACTGCACCGGCAGTGAGCAACACTGACGTTTGCAATCATTTTTAAATTAACTTTATTCTGGCGCTCTTTTTAAGACTTCCCACTTGGTGTTTCATGACCCACAGTGGGGTCCCAAGTCCAGCTTTGGGAACCACTCACACAGAGTTCCCCTTCACTCGTCTCCTGTTCTCTGCGTGACCTCCTGGTCCTAAAAGCTGACGTGAAGCAGAGGAATGTCTCATCGCTGTGTTGCAGCTTTAGTTTCTCAGCCAGTTGTTTCTCTTGCTGCTCGTATGGGTTCCAGTCTGTTGTGACGAGCTTTTTTAAATTTATTTTATTTTATTATTTTTTCGTTTGTTTGTTTCTGCAGGGATTCAGACCGGATCGTGTGTAAAGTTTGACGTGATGAAGAAAACCTGCGAAGTTTCTGCCTGGTGTCCGGTAGAAACATGGACAACTCCTCCAAGGTAAGTTGGCATCGATTATACTAACGTTCATTTCTTAAATCTTAATGAGTTTAGTGGGAAAAAAAAAAGAAGTTTTACTTCGCTTTTATTCTGTTTTGTTTGCCAGAGTTCTCCTAAAGCTGTAACTTGTGGGGAGACACCCTCCAATATATTAAGAAATGTGAAAAAAGTGAAACAATTTTGCACAGTTTGTATATTTTAAATTGGATTTACTGTAATTTTGCTAAGTGGTTTAAATGAGTGCTCATTCCTGTTGAGAGTAAATTTAATGCTGGCTTGCAGGATTTGCTGATAACCTTTTCACGAGGGTTAGAATATTGTTGTCGATGATTTTCCTGTTTATCTAATACGGGTGAGTCAGGTCCTCTGTCCAGAAGATCAACCTCGTGAGATTTATCTACCTGGATTACTGAGCATCAGGATGCTCTCCTGTTTACATGCAGTCTCCTTGGAGATTTACATGGTAGGTGCTGAAAACAGTTTTGGACAGCTGGTAAAATGGTCAAAAACTAAAATATTAAAAAGGCAGCCAAAGTAAAAAATAAATAAATAAATAAATCAACTAAGACCTTAAAAAGATGTTGAGAGAGTCTGACATCTTGGAAGGAAAATATCAATAAATGAGGGTTGAATCAAGAGTTTTACCGTGTTTTATTAAATATAAATGTTCTTTTTTTTAATATATATATATATAATTTTGTGTCACAGGCCTGCTCTGTTGGCAGCGGCTGAGAATTTCACCGTCCTCATCAAGAACAACATCAGATTTCCCGCCTTCAACTTCATCCGGTGAGACTGATTTGAGGTTTTGAACATTCTGGTGGTTTGGTCAGTTTTCTCGTTATTGTGTTCTTCAGACTGGTCTCACGCTAACTTACACGTCGTGACAGTATTTTCCCCCAGTTGGAGGTGAAAACCCGTAGTCTTGTAGCGTTTTCCTGCCAAATGAGAAGAACAGATCAGACAACGGGGCGTGCGGCGTATTCGTTCGTGAATCCCCGACGTTGATTTGTTTTCCAGACGGAACATCCTCCCACAGATGGACGACTCGTACCTGAGGAGCTGCAGCCGAGCAAACGACTCGCTCTGTCCCATTTTCAGGCTCGGAGACATCGTTTTGGAGGCCGGGGAGACGTTTTCAGACGTGGCAGTGGAGGTGGGGTCTGCTGCGTTTCCCTTACATCATGGATCCAATTTTAAAACACTTTCTCTACATGGTCTGAATGCAAAAAGCAGCAAACCACTGTTCATTTTCCTGTTTCCTTCTTGTTGAGGACAACTAAAGGCTCGAAAAGGAACTGAAACTAACCTAACATTTAGAAAAAAGAGGAAACTGTCTTTAGTTTGTGTGGATAAATGCTCAATTCAGCATGTGCGTGCAAAATAAAATTAAAAGTTCTGTTTTCTTTAACACTTCTATTTGCTTATTTATTGTAGAAGAGCCATATCACATAATAGTCAGTAGTTTTTCTAAAACGAGTAAAAATTAGGAGTATTTTTATCTGATAACTAATTTGTAATTATATCTGATTTATTAGAAAGCTGTTTGTTCACCACAGTCCAGTAAACGCCGACTGATGCAGCGCTGTTGTGAGTTTTCTGTGAATCTTAGTGTTTCTGCTGCTGATGACCACAGGGAGGTGTCATCGGCATCCAGATCAAATGGGACTGCAACCTGGACCACTTCATGCAGCGCTGCCTCCCCAGGTACTCCTTCAGGCGTCTGGATGAGAGCGAGGGCAACAGGACGCTGTACCCCGGCCTCAACTTCAGGTGACGAGGGTCAAAGGTCAACTTTGTGTGTGTGTGCTTCAGTCAGGACTAATGTAGAAACCATGAAACATGGTGATGATCCCCAGAACCTTCAGCTGGAGAAGAGTCAGATCTGATGTGAATCAAACCGCTTTCTAAAGAAACCCGCTGTTGTCCGCTCAGGTTTGCGAAGTACAACACGGTGAACGGGGTGGAGGAGCGCACGCTGTACAAAGCCTTTGGGATCAGATTCGATGTCATAGTGTTTGGACAGGTGAGAGTTTTTATGTGTTTTTTCTATTTTTATTTATTTATTTATTTATTTATTTATTTATTTAAATAATGTGTTTTAATTTAATAATAATGTGTTTTTTCTGAGCTGAACCGGTTGTTTAACATCTGGACGCTTCTCATCAGACCAAATCCAATCAATTTTCATTATTAAACACATTTGAAACACGCTGCGTGGAGTTTGCATGTTCTCTCTGCACATGTGTGGGTTTTCTCCAGTTTCTTCCCCAAAAAAAACAAGCGCAGGTTTTAATAATGACTAGACGCACATCCACAAAGACCAACTTTAGGCGTCAACTGCTCAACATGAGCAAACACACAGTTAGAACTCAGTCAGTTTAGCAGATTTGAGCTGAGTTTTGGTGTGGTGGTAGCTGAGAGTTGTCCCCGACTCAAACTCTGAGCGCTAACGATCCTTGTTTAAAACTTTGGCATGCAAGGCAGCAAAATACCTTGATGTTAATGCACTTGGGTGTTAAAACTGGATGGATTTATGTGAGATTCTGAAGGGATTAACTGTTTCTAGCAATCTGATTTATTAATTTTTTTTACTGGATGTAGAAATATGTCCAAAGATTTTGCATTATTTAGGAATCTGAATGACTAATCAAATGAATAAATCTGTTGCAGCACTGAGTCCACATGCAATCCAACTGAATCTGTAACATTTTGAATGTGGTTTTATATGATTAGTTGAAGATAATTACTGATAAGAAGCATCGCAGAACCATCTCCAGCCTGTAACATTTTGAACGTGGTTTTATATTATTAGTTTTAGTTGAAGATAATTACAGATAAGAAGTATCGCAGAACCATCTCCAGCTTTAACTTGATTTGTTTCAGTGTTTTCACGCTCACGGAGCCTCCGCAGCTCTGGAGGAGGAACAAAAAGCTTGATTTTGTTTTTCAGGCGGGGAAGTTCAGCTTCATTCAGCTCATCATCTACATCGGCTCAACGCTGTCGTACTACGCTCTGGTGAGAAGCGCGCACATGCACACACAAACACACACGCACGTGTCCATCCATGCTGCAGCACTCTGTGTTAAAACCCAACCTTTTAATGCGTCTTTCATCTTCAGACAGAGCGGCATATTCTCTTTATAAACTGGAACTAAACGCACAAAATGTTTTACTTGATCATTTTAATCAAAACGTCAATTATTTTTGTGTGAAAATTTAGAGACCTTTCAGGATTTGAATGTATAATTAGCTGCTAATAACAAACCACTGTCAGAAAAGCAAAAGCAATTTTGAAAGAGTTGGAAATATTTATGACGAGTGCAATTAAAGCTGACGGAGTCTAATTAAAGTAAACAAGAATTTAATTGATAAATATGAAGTTATGATGGTGAATCAGGAGGTTTCTAAAGCCTCTGGCAGGAAAAATGTTTTTAAATTAGTCAGTAGTTTTCAAATGATTCATAATCAAGTTATAGGCGGTTGTTTTATTGTTTGTAGATCATTTTATACTTGTCACATGCCTAAAGGAAGTTCTGACAGAATTATTACTTATTTTGTTGCGTTCTAAAGCTTGAAATATTTTCTAATGACTTTTTCCACTTCTCTAAATACAACAAATAAATGTGTGGCATTAAATTTGAGTCTGAGGCGGCTGTTTAAGAGATGTGAAATGATGGTTTCCTTCCTGTTTGCCTGCAGACCACAGTGTTCCTCGACTGGCTCATTGAAACCAGCTGCTACGCTGCAGAATCAGGACAGAACTACTCTGAGAGGAAAGTGGAGTCAGTCCAGGACCATCAGCAGGTGATAAATGCTTCGACGTGGCTCTTTGTCGTTTGTAGGCAAACTGTTTATGGGGCTGTTAACATTTTAACGAGCGTTTGTGCTGCAGTGCGTCCTCTGCGTGTCCTACGTTGACGAGAAGAAGCTTCGTCTGGTGAAGAGATCTCTCAAAAAGAGTCTTCAGGACGTCAAACCCATGTCTGTTCTGCCACGCAAGGTGACCCCCAAAACACTGGAAAAAAACAAGCCATCACAAAGATGAGCTAAACGTTAGTCTGGTAGTAGCTGAGAGTCATCCCCATCACATACTTTGAACACCAACACATTGACGTCACACAGCAGCAAAAAGCTTATCAGAACAGTCAAAATGTTTTGTTTTTTTTTCTTGAGTCCATGTTTTGACCCTCAGAACTTATTTAAATGTGATGCTAAATTACATTCTTCTCTAAAGTGGAGTAATTCCAATTAACACGTTTTTAATTGGTTTCAATTTCATCCCCAGTTGGTTATTGTCAAAATTAGTGGCAAATAACAGGCACATAATAAGACATGAATAATAAACACACTCTCATGGGCTTTGATTTTAAAAACATTTAAACACCTGGTCTAATTAAACATTTTGGACAACTTTATCCAAAGTCATCCAGCCTACCTCCCTTTAGGAAGAAAAATACCCTTTAACTTAAAGGTTCTGATAGAGAGGAAGTTTTTAACTGAACAAAAAGTGCAGTTCAGGTTTAAAGAATTATAGAAGTGAGTAAATCATTTCTTCTTTGTAGGAATGGAAATCCACTTTTTTTTAAAAAATAAATTCAGTCTGTGAATAAAATTGAACCTTAAAGAACAACAGTTTCTATCAACACTACAGATTTTACTATTTACGATTATTGCAAAACATCCGAAGGCAATAAGTGGAAAAACCACAAAGTCAGAACTCTATTTATTTTAGTATTTATATATTTTAAGGATTTAGAAACTCTTCCCACACTCTTGCAATGTTCTAAACTTTTAAACCTACATAATTTAAACAACATGCGTAGATGCACTGCAACAGTTTATACAGGTACTCACCAGCCTTGGTCCGGTTCTGGTCAGCTCTCTGCAGCCATTGAGCACCAGATGCTTTTGGAGTCGTACCTTCGGAGAACCAGCACACAACCACATAATAGTCCTGATCGAGTCCAAATAACCCAGAGGGATCCAGGTGAAACGAGTCCCAGTGAGCTCTGGAGAAAACATTGGACCTCTGAGCATCGCCTCCCCGCTCGACAGGCTTCATGGGCCGACAAGCAGCTCTCAGACTGACCAATGGGACTGGAGGTGGTTCTGGTCCGGTTCTGGTCGGCTCTCTGCATCCACTGAGCGCTGAAGTCACTATGAATCTAACTTTTTAGTCAGGTTTGGATCAGATCAGAACTTTGCCTCCATTTGAGCAGAAAGCAGCGGGCGGAAGCACTGTTGGCTTCTGGGTAATGTAGTTCTTTTGGACTGGTGATGCATTATAGGCTCATTGAAAGAAAACTACAAAATGGCGGCGCCTGTCCGAAGTTTCATTTTTTTTTTTCCATTAATTTTTTTTATCTGTACCGTCCCAATCACGTGCGTAATATAAAAGTTGACAATTGTTGAAAAACCACAAAAGAGCGAGTCTGTGAAAGTCAAACCATGAAGTAGTGAGGGACTACTGGATTAGCCATAACTGGAGTGCAGATGTGTCTGTGGTGACATTAAGACAGTTTTCAGGTTTTTAATTCTTTCTTTGGCTGTTTGGTTCTGGTTTGGGTGCTTCAGATTTATTGAACAGATGTTTCTGTCCTCGCAGGAGGACGCAGGACACATGAGAGCCGTCCTCTGCCTCCTACATGCCGGGGTGGACCCCAACGCTCAGCCTCCCTTCAACTGCAAACCGGACCAGAACCCGACGCATCGTCGTCCAGCGTGGTGTAAATGTGACTGCTGCGCTCCCTCCTCCGTCCTGCAGGAGCAGCTGTGCTGCAGGCGGAGTGATGGCGTCTGCATCACCTCTTCTCCTCTTTTCCAGCAGCTAGTGTTGAGTCGCTCGCTGCTGGAGGCCGTCCTCCTGTACCAGGAGCCCTTGTCTCCTCCCGTTGGCGGGGCTCAGACCGCCTCCCTGCGCCACTGCGCCTACAGACTTTACATCAGCTGGAGGTTTGGGGTCCCACCTACTGACACACACCCGTTCATCCCCAGCTGCAGCGTTTGGAGAATCAGGAAGGAGTATCCGAGCCCGGACGGACGGTACCGAGGCTTCACACCCGCCACGGTGGCCCCCAGTACCACAGGTCACTGAAGGGAGGGTTTTCACCATTAAAGATCGACGCCTCCACCTCCTGACCTGCTTACAGTCTGTTTGTTAAACCAGATTAACAAAACAAGAAATGCAGAGACATTGCTCAGCTCGGCAAAATACTGTATTTGAGATCTGAAGCATCATTTAGTTTTTACAGCCTGCAGCCCTTCAGTGGAGTAAATGAAGATTAAACTGGTTTAATGTACAGTTCAGACACATTTAGGAACTTGTACATAATTAATGTTTTCTCATCTCCAGTCTGGGGTGTTTACTGCCTCCACTGAAAGTGAACATTAATGGTTTGGTGGCCAGTTTTACAACTACTGAGCTCAAGTTTGGTGTGATAGTAGCTGAAACTGATCTCCCAACTCACATTTGCCATTGACAATCTGAAGTCAACACTGTTAGCAAAATATCTCTCAAACCACCAGACAGATTTCAATGAAACATTCTCAAATAATTAATTTGATGTGCATCTGCTGCTGGTTGACATTTGGAGTCCACCCAAAAGATGGCCGCCACAGCTAATGCTCATCATCAGCACAAAAATGGCTGACACGCCCACAAAACGAATACTGAGGTAAAGTTTATGTGGTAGTAGCTGAGTCATCCCCAGCACATCTACCAAGATGTGCCTGTGATGGACATCTTGAATTATTACTCATGAAAGGCGATAAGCTCCTTTAATGAATGCCAGGCTTTTAGTTTACGACCTTTTTATAATGTTTTCTTGACACTGATCAGCGAGGGTTTTTGCTGAAATTAGATCGGCCTCAGGCGCGTGGTTCATGAAGGGGAACGCCCGCCTGCTGCCAGCAGCCATTATCTTTTACATTCTGTGTCTGCGACTAATGTCTTAACATGAACAGACACACAAACAGGCCACAGTCGAACGGCTTTACAGGAGGCTGCAACCTATTAGTGTCAGAAAATCTCATGTTGACCGTGCAGCAACACGGGAGACCAAAATAAATAAACTAATTGCATCACCTTCACCTGATTTCTGTTCTCTCTGTGTTTCTATGATCCTGCAGCAAAAATGTGTTAAACAATAAAAAATGGTCAAAACTATAAGTTTTCTGATGAAGTGCATGAACCTGTTGAAAGAGATTTTTAAAGTTTGTCCAGATCGTGAAATCCGTCTGAACTAATTTTTATTTTTTCACTTTAAACTGTTAAAAAAAAAAAAAAAAAACTAATAGGGTTGTGCACATGACTTGAAACTTCTTCACCAGCAGAATCTCTGCAGGAATCATTAATAAAGAACAAGGCATGAAGAAAGCAGCACTTTTGGACAACATGCACATTGCCTGCTTCCTTGTTTCAATCAAAGATCTGCCTGTGCTCAGACTGTACGATGAGGATGACTCCCAGCTACTATCACATCAAATTTTAGCTCAGCTTCTGTAAAACTGACTGAGTCATACTGTTTGAATACTACAGTCTGTCAGGGCTTTCATCCTTTATAAAAAACACCTCTGTGTGGTGTTTTAATCAGACAAAGGGGATCCAAGCCACTTCATTACTTATTGACCTCAACAGAATTAAATTCAAGCCGCTGATGCTCCGTATGGAGCGACATCTGTCTCCGCAGGCTTGAACTTATAAAGGCTCCTGATGCTCTCAGGAATATCGAACGCACCTCACTCGTGTTGTATCTGCTCCACTTGAACTGTCCATCATGTCTTCTTCTGTTCTGAAGTTTGAATTAACACTTTCTAAAAGACCAACGTGGTGCTGTTTGGCCTCATTTTTAAAGGCAAATCGCGCCATATCAGGTCAAAACCTGCTGCTTTACAAATGTAACTAAGATTTTTAGAAATAAAGAACTTGTTATATACCGTATTTTCTGCTGTCGCACCGCCCTATAAGGCGTATCAGTCCAAATATGTCTAATAAAGTGGAACAAAATCCATAAATACATCACTTTGCCATATAGTTGCATTTATTATGTATCATTGCTGACATCACGGAAATGTGGGCTGGTGTTGTGCCAAAAATCGATTGGCTGCCAAATGGCGACAGCGGGAGCTTGCACGAGAGGATTTGCTGTGCATTTCTTTGAAATTTAACAAGATAGCCACCTAAAAACAATTGTTTGCTCAAAATCATAGCAAAGGTGTGTCTCAGTTGAACTTTTCTTAATAAATGCACTTTGATGGTCAAATCAGCTGCATTTCAAAAGCCAATACGCAGCAGTAGGAGCGTGCACGGAAGGACTCGCTGTGCATTTCTTTGAAATTTAACAAGCACCTAAAATAATTGTTTGCTCAACTTTATAGCAAAGGTGTGTCTCAGTTGAACTTTTCTTAATAAATGCACTTTAATGGTCAAATTAGCTGCATTTCTCCAGGGCGGTGCAGTGAAATGAAGCTGATTTGACGTTTGCTCCAGGTGAGCTGGACAAAGGTGGCAGTATATGGCAAGCTGATTGTGTCATTAATAGCCACATTTACTTATTACAAGACACAATGGCATGTCATACTAAACTACATGTTTTCAGTCAGAATGAATGATATAGCAGCCAAAAATTGGTTTATAAATATGGGAGAAAACATAAACAAGTTGCTTCGGCGTATAAGTCACAGGGCCTGTGAATTATGCAAAAAAAGTGACTTATAGACTGAAAAATACGGTGCTGCAGTTTGCACAAGCTTCAAAGTACTTGTGTTTTTTTTTTTTTTTTTTTTTTTTTTTTTTTTACACGGATCATTTCAAACCAGATATTTCTAAGTAAATATACAAAGTAAGGGACTAGATCTGGGGCAACTGGATGTAATCTAGTCTGAGCACAATGTTTAGGTTTGTGTTGAGCAGATTTTTTTAACTTCTATGAAATGATAAACAAATTTTAACATGCTGTTGATGGTTATAGATTTCTTACTTGTCTCCCTCGACTTTAATGCCAGAGTTTTAAAACTGCGGAGGAAAAAAACGTGAGAAAAAGTTTAAATGTGTTTGTTTTAAAACTTAGGATGTTTGCATGGATGAAAACTAGTTGCAGCTAGACTATATTTAGATAAATATTAAATGTTTTTAAAAAATATATTTAATAATAAAAAAATATTTGAGGAAAAGAACAAAATAGACTTGTGGTTTTGGTACATTTGCAGATCAGAAAGTGGATGAGAAATAAGCAGTGAGGCGTTTTCAGGCTCGCTTCTTTCTTTAGGACTGAAGTTTAACCTCTCGGCTTTATGTCCGGTTGTTAAAAATAAAAAATGTATAAAATTAAATTACTTACTTGAAGGAATGCATACATGTGTTCCCACTGCCACAGCTTTAAACAGTTCCTGTTTATGCTGAAAAATAACGGAGTTGCAGCCGTTTTTAGTGAAAACTTATAAAAACTCTGATGATCACCTGAGAGCACGTGAATAACTCTCAGCTACTACCACAGATCAATTAGATCAATATCAATAACATATCAATGACTTAGTCTTTTTGCGTTAACTAGTATCAATTAGCTGTGGTAGCCATCTTTAACTGGGTTGTTTCCAAATATTTCATCCATTGATTAAATTATTATCATCCACCAAATGTTCTATTCTGCAAATTAAAATTACTGAAATTTTATGATCTGGTTGATTACAATATTCTTTTAATATTGTAC
>JARVLU010001462.1:4372446-4385901 GCA_031762415.1 Simpsonichthys santanae
GAGAGAGAGAGAGAGAGAGAGAGAGAGAGAGAGAGAGAGAGAGAGAGAGAGAGAGAGAGAGAGAGAGAGAGAAGGTCTAGAGAGCATTTTGTGTAGACACGTCATAATTGGATTCACACTGAAAGACGTTTTCCTAGTTTACCACATTTCCACATTCAGTCACTTCTTAATAGATCTTGCAGATGGCAGAGAACATAAGGTAGTCATTTTTTGCATGTGTGGTAGTGGGTCTCATATTGCATGGTTTAAGAACTCTTTTAAAGCATTTGGTGCAGCCAAGAAGGTCGGTGGATCAAATCCTGGCCGAGGGTTCTGGGTGGAGTTTGCATGTTCTCATGCATGGATTTTCTCCGGGTGCTCCAGTTTCTTCCCACAGACTGAAATCATGCATGTTCGACTGACTGGTGTGAGTGAGAGAGTGAATGGTTGTTTGTCTTGTTTGTCTCTATGTGTCCCTTTGATGGACTGGAGACTTGTCCAGGGTTCAAGGTTCAAGGTTCTTTATTGTCATTAGCGTCACATGTGATACATGAGGTGGAACAAAATTGTGTACACATGGTCCCAGTTACATTCAATAATAGCAAAAATATAAAGTGTAAAAAGAAACTATAAAAGGATCAACGCTATAACTAAGATATACACTAAACGAATGCCAAGTGGTACACTAAAAGATTTAAGATATACGCTAAACACTAACAGTGCAAAACAATACACTGGAGAACAGCAGCACAGTCATGAGACTTTTTGGGTAGATGAGTACGAAGGAATGAAAACAACAGCATGAAATAATCAGCAGCATGAGGTCAGCAGCATGGATAATCAGCAGCACATATTACCAAAGTTGCATTACAGTCTTTTTTTTTTCTACCTCGCCTATCACACAGTAACTGCTGGACATGTGCACCAGTGACCCCCTGTAACCCGAAAAGGCAAAAGTGGTTAAAGATAATGGATGGACAGACGGACGGATGGACAGACAGATGGATGGATTATCTACATATTTTTATTAGCATATCTGGTGCTTACGTATAAAAATATCCACAATACAATTGTTTTCTGTTTCCTTTCTTACGTTTGCTTTTTAACTTTTGAAAATATAAGACCAAGAAGTTGGTGAAAAGATGACAAGCAAACAAAAACACACATAAATGTTTGATTTCTACTTTTATGACTAATGAAGATCAAGTTTTTTTTTTTTTTTTTATTGGCAGGTCTAACATGATCAGAAGAACAGAGCTTAAGAAAACAAACAAACAAAGTTAAAAAAAAAAAAAAAAAAAAAATGTCTAAATGGTGCTTCTGTTTTTTTCACTGGAAGCCTGGAAGAGAAACAATGTTCTCACTGTTTTCTTCAAATCAACACAGATGTTGCAAAACCAGCAAATGTTGTTGTTTAGACGTCGCTGCGAAGCATGAGCTTCTCGTTTTGTTCTGTAAAGTCAAGAACGTTAACATTTTATTTTTGCAGTTTATGTTGGTGCAGTTGGTAGAGCTGTTGCCTCTCGGCGAGAAGGTTGCCGGATCAAATCCTGGCCTTTTGGGGTGGAGTTTGCATGTTCTCTCCGTGCATGTGTGAGTTTTCTCCGGATAATCCAGTTTCCTCCCACAGACCAAAAACATGCATGTTAGACTGATAATTGTCCCTAGGTGAGAGAGAGAGTGAATGGTTGTCTCGTTTGTCTCTAGGTGTCCATGTGATGGACTGGAGACCTGTCCAGAGTGTCCCCTGCCTCTCGCCCAGTGACCACCAGTGACTGCTGGATATGGGCACCAGTGACCCCTGCGACCTGAAAAGGAAGAAGCAGGTAAAGATGATGGATGGATGTTTTTCTTTTTCATACTCTTGATTTCTATTCGTTTCCAATCTTTTCTTCATTGTTGCAAACTTTTCAACTTGGCAGCTGGACTTGTGTTTGGTTCCTAAAGACGTTTCCCTTCTCATCCGAGGAGCTTTTTCAACTTTAAGCTGAAAGAAGCAACATTTAAACTGTATTAAATTTTGTGAGTTGAAGCTTAATCCTAACAAATTATATTGATGACAACTGGACTTTTTTTTTTTTTTGTCTTTTGTGACTAACGACACTACAAAAATAACACAAGCTTTCATTTATTCCTCTTGGTTTTTAATGTGGGTTATAAAGAGCAAATGTGAGTAGACAGTATCTTACCTGCAGCAGTTGGAATTATCTCAGTTTGGAAAATCAAGGGATATTCTCTTGGGAGAGGGAACATCTGATTAGAGCAAACCTCAAAAGAGGGATTTTTAACCATCTAGAACAATATGATTCATAAGAATGCTGTGATAAATACATTTTTCACCTCAACACTTTGTATGTGACGGTCTTTCGCTTAACTCATGAGTACCTTTGTGTCGCTAAGCTAACTGCTGTTTGTCATGAGTGGTCTACCACAAAGATACAATTTGTTCCCATTTATTAAACTACAGTTTATAAAACAGAAAATAGCGGTCTGACTGATATAAATTTTTATTTTTGCTCTAATAGAGTGATTCCAAATGATCCAGAAGGGCTGGAAAACTATAAGACATCTTTAAATGATTACGTTTTCCTTTTTGGAGCCAAAATCCAAATAAATTATAGGTGGTTTTAAACCTTTACACTGCACTCTTTGTGTCTGTGTTTATATGCTTTTGTTATGTTTCATATCAAAATAAATCTAATGTATTAAAATACAACATACAAAAAATACACATTCTAACGTAGATACAGATGCATTTGTTGGTACTCTTACAGCTCGCTGAAATAATGCTTAAATTCAGCAAAGTTCAGTCAGGTCATCTGGACAGTTTGGTTCTTTTTTTTTTTTTTTTTGCTGAGACGTTTCATCCCTCATCCAAAGGACTTCTTCAGTCCGAAGAGCCACAAACAAACTGGAGTCCCACAAATACCACATTGCCATAGTGGAAAAAAACAAAACAGTTTGCTGGTGATAAGATGGTTTCTGGGGCCCGCCCTCTCCCCCCTCAACTCCTTTGAGGCAGTCATTCCTAAATGGTTCAAAACACCAAAGTTCATGCTCAATAATCCAGGTACCAGTACACAAATCCAATAATTTTCAGTCAGGTCAATGTAATGAACTAGTTATTGTGTATATATATATATATATATAAAAAAAAAAAGTGATTTAGTTAAACGCAACTACTTTGTATATCTTAAGTTTAAGATAATTATAGATTATGAGGCTACAAGTCCAAGCAGCTTCATGCTCATCCTACCATAGCTGCCAATATTATTAAAAAGCAGAAAGTTCATGACACGGTGGTCAACCGCCCAGGAGGTGGATGCAAGAAAAAAATGCAACCCCTGGTTGATCAGCTGGATCGTGCAATTGGTTAAAAAAAAAATAAAAAAAGAAAACCATCTAAAAACACTCCTGAGTAAACTGAAAGGTTAAGCTACGTTACTTTCTGATTGCATCACATTTTGAATCATGATGGGCTCCATGGAAGAAGAGCCAAGAGGCTCATTTGGCACATGAACACGAAATATATAAACAAAAATTAATCAAAATCCATTTAGACAAGAATCAATGTTTCTGGGAGAAGTTCCTCGGACTGAAAGCTTCAGTCACATCAGTTTTTTTTATTTTTATTTTTTATTATAGTGGAACAACAAATATATTCACATCCGTAAATCAAGACTATACTGAATGTGTCCTAAAAATGAAAACTAGAAAAGTTGGCTGAAAGAGCAAACATCAGCCAAATGAACTTCCCCATCGATGAATTTAGGGGCAAAAGGAGTAAAAATGAAGTGAGGCTGTGTGAGACAAAGTGGGAGGAGGGGAGGCAAAGAGTGAGATCAAGAGAAGGGGGAGGAGAGGAAAGCATTGTTGGCAGCGCTGCATCTTCAGTCTGCCTCGACTACAGCAGAGAGGAAGCTCACCGCCCACCTCTTCATCTCACGCACTCTGGAAGTCATCCAGCTGCCCCTCAGCCTCACGGTTCTCCACGAGGAAACGGTCCTGGAGACGTGAGCCCTCATCCGTCAGGACTCCTGCTCTGTGGCTCTGAAGATGCTTTTGTCTTGACTTTGGCTGAATCCACACCTCAGTGTGAGGAACACGCCGGGACCTTAAAGCTTTGTTCTTCCACCTCCTTTTTCTTGGTGCCGGCGCTGAAGGGTCAGAGTGGACGTCTGTTTCTTGGTGGCTTTGTTTCGGATCAGAGTGCTTACCTCAGGATCTGTAGTGGACCGAGGAGGGGGTATGGTAAACAGATGTGAGGGGACATTGCACTGCAGCATCAGACCAGCATCTGTTCTATTGTGGTGGACATTTTCTGACCCTATTCCCCCACCTCTTGCAGTCGCACACATATTTCACACCCGGCGGGCGTCTGGCTGCATCATGTGTGATGACGGCCACTGTACCGACCGGCTCCCTGACTGCTGAGCGAGAAAAGATGCTGATTTCAGAAGAGCGGGAGGCGCGGTTTGTTTTCTAAACAACAAACAGGACCAACAAGTTCAGGATTTCAGAAAATGACACTTTATTTGATGGGATGATGGCTGCACCGAGCTGAAACCGACCCTTCTCCATGGTCCAAACATGAACTCCTCCTTTGATGCGAACCAAAGCGGTTCTTCCTTGTTCTGCCTACTGGGAGTTGAAAATTATTCTCACGGCCTGGAAACCTGCTTGCTGGAGGTGGCTATCATCCTCTTCCTCGCTGTGCTCATCATTGCTGGGAACCTAGTGGTGATTTTTGTCTTCCACTGCGCTCCGCTGCTGCATCACCACACCACCGGACACTTCATCCAGACCATGGCGTATGCCGACCTGCTGGTGGGCGTCAGCTGCCTGGTGCCCTCGCTGTCCCTCCTCCACCTGCTCCAAGGTCTGAACGAGGAGCTCACCTGCAAGATGTTCGGCTACGTCATTTCTGTGCTGAAGAGCGTTTCCATGGCGTCCCTGGCGTGCATTAGTGTGGACCGCTACATCGCCATCACCCGACCGCTGTCGTACACCACGCTGGTGACGCCGTGTCGGCTGAGGGCGTGCATCGTCCTCATCTGGGTTTACTCCGGCCTCATATTCCTGCCATCCTTTTTCAGCTGGGGGAAGCCTGGGTACCACGGGGACATATTTCAGTGGTGCGCAGACTCATGGAAGACCAACCCCAGGTTCAGCACCTTCATCGTGGCGGCGCTGTACGCGCCGGCAGCGCTCACCGTCTGCTTCACTTACTGGAGTATATTCCGGATCTGCCGCCAGCACACAAAGGAGATCACAAAGCGCCACGCTCGCTTCAGCCCGGAGGGCAACCACGGCGAGCGAGGAGAGCGGTGCGAAGGCTGCACGAACAAACGATACGCCATGGTGCTTTTCCGCATCACCAGCGTCTTCTACGTGCTGTGGATGCCGTACATCCTCTACTTCCTCCTGGAGAGTGCCGGGCTGTATCAACACGCCGTGGCGTCCTTCCTCACAACATGGCTGGCCATCAGCAACAGCTTCTGCAACTGCCTCATCTACAGCCTGTCCAACAGCGTGTTCCGGAAGAGGCTCGGTAGTCTCTTCGGCTCGTTGTTTCCGGCCTGTTTCAGCTGCGCAGGCACCAAAAAGACCCTGCCCCCCCTCAGCCTGCGAACGGATACTCGCTGCCCGGTGTGAGGCCTGAATTCAACAGATTTGGTTCAGTCCATTTTAACTCCGGAGTGAGATGCAGGTTGTTTCGGTCCCCAGAGTGAAATACCTCGCGGACCCCTGCATGGAGCAGTGAGGCGCCTGTGCAAGTGCCTGCTGGTTCTTTTAAAAGTAAATGACGTGGAAAAAGGTATAAAGGTCCGCTACTCATTGTGGAGCTGGAGGATGTGGCGAAATGGAGTTTTGTGCTGGAGAAGAAAGTCGAACATTAGAAAAATTATTACTGAGTATTTATGAACACTTTTGCACTTTTAATATCTCAGAGATGCAGGAAAAAAAAAACACAATCTGTGTTGTCTGATGCAAAAAAATAAAAACAAAAGAGACAAAGTCTGATACAAAAATCTGCCGAGTGTTTTAGGGCAGAATTAAATGTTGCAAAAAAAAAAAAAAACAAAAAAAAAAAAAAAGGGAACCACTTGAACGTGTCGCCTGCTCTGATTCCTTTAACGAGCTGTTGAAAATGGTCATTTAATCGGCCTGTTGGGGCGTTCAAGGTGTTCTTTCAGAGGAAACAGAGCAGTCTGTTGGAGCTGTCCTCTTTTTTAAAGTTTTTGGTGGTAGAAGGAATTTCAGGGTGTGGGGTTGTGTGAAAAGTTGGTTTATGAATTAGCTTTACTTTCTGAGACAGCAGAAAACCTGGGGCCATGTTCTGTCAGCAGGTTTTTGTTTATACCGTCAGCGAGGAGACAGAAAATGATGTTTAGAAGAAGAGATTCATTCTTGGCTTCTTCAGAGGTGCTTTGTTCGGCTGATCAGGACAAAATTTGTGTCTCACTGCAGTCGGCGGGTGTTTTTTTTTTTTTTAATAGTTAACCCATGACTGGTGTTTCTGTGCTTCTAATGAATCTTCTGCCAGCTGGGATGACAGATTCTGACTTTAACGGAACAGCATTTGTTTTAAATAAAAGTACTTCAGTGCACGATTCTCCCATTTTTTGTCACCGTTTTTGATTTTCTTTGGAGAAACGTGCTGCTCGATCAGAAAAGTGTGGCGCTCATCCAGAGACAGTGGGATCTGGGCGAAGCGAGAAAAGAAATCGTCGCTCTTTGTAGCGTCACAGCTCAGAAAAGTCAGAAACATCGTCCAAAATTTAAACATCACAGAAATTATACTTTACCTTTTGATGTTTTTAATAGTTTCAACGCAGTCACAGTTAAACGACGATTTTACCGCGGAATGTTCAAGTTAGAGTAAAGATGTCACACATTGTAGCTTTGTCTGAACTTTGCAAACTCTTTTACTTTCCATGCATTTCAGACTTAAACTGTTTGTGCATCAAGACATTGGTAGTTTTGTGTTCTTTCACTGCTGCAGGACTTTTCTCACAAATCATTCCTCACAAAAATAATTCACTTCGAATCTGCACATGGGTCTTTTTTAACGTGCCGTGTCTCACAAGACACTGTAGAAACACAAGAGTTCATGTGAGTGACCGTGACAGATTTCTGTCTCACTCGGTTCAGGAATTTTTAACCGACGACTCGTGGTTTTTGCACAGTGACTGTTCAGGCTTACATTTTAGTCTGTATTTCTTACTGTCTTTAAGTCAGGGAGTGACAGATACAGACGTGGGGTTACCAAGGTGATCTTGGTTTTTGTTAATCTTTTTATTCAGGTTCTTATTGCAAATATTAGTTTTTAGACATTAGATGCCTCAACATTTCTTCAGGAATAAACTAGATTGAACTCTTTTCTGGGTTGAATAACGTTTTGAGTAGATTGTGATTAATTTTATATTTCCAGACAGACTGCGACGACTGCACCTAAACTCTCACTGACTTCCATCAAACCCGAGCTCACAATTTTCTTATCAAAACTGAAATTTATCTCGTGCATAAAAATAAATTTCCATTAAGGTTAATAGAAACAAATACTGTATGTTGGACTTTAGATCAGTAGCTGCTTTGACACCGATCAGATTTTCTTCCAACAACTTTTTGATTATAACTTTATTGCATGTTTTGTTTTGCATTATTTCTGCTCTGGTTAGTGTAAAGCAGAAAAACAGGCCTCACAATCCCAACTTTGGAGTTCGAAAGGGCTTAAAATGATCCTCGTTTAGGTGCTTTAAGATACTTTCTGTTATAAGAGCAGCAAACTGGGATCTTTCTGGGATTTGTGCATCTATGCAGATCAACTGAGACAAAGATGACTGCAGACATTTTGTGCTGGTGAGGGTAATTTATTCTTTCACAGGCAGGAGCTCTGACATTCTGCCCTTGAGACTGAACCAGTTTTTTCTTTTTTAATGGAACTGGGTGACAGAAAATGTTTTTATACACTGAAAAATAACTTTTAAGAAGTGGTCTGGATGTAAAGGCAGAAGAAAATTATGCTTCTGAGAGTTTTCTTGCTCCTGAATTTGATGCATTAGCAGTTTAAACAAAAACATGGAGCAAAAAAAAAAAAAAAAAAAAAAAGAGCCTTTTATGGGTGTACATTTTAAACATTTTTATATGAGACTGTTAAAAGATGAACTTCTTATGGGTTTAATGTATTAATGTATGCAGAATGTTTAAAGTAAAATTCAGCACTTGCTCAAAATCTGTAGCATTTGAAATGTGCACATTTAGAATTACAACAGAATGCAGGTATTGGATGTTTAGTAACATTTCTGTGAGGTTTCATATTTTTGTGATTCTTGTTATAAAACAATGTATCAGAAACAAAATTATCTTTTCTCTGATCATTGATGCAAAGTATGAAATCCAACATAAAACCTGAACTTTAGCCAACAGTGCAGCTTGCAAGAGTTTTTTCCAGTCTTTATTTTAGATATATTGATGTGACATTCTGAAATGCGGGTATGCACTCAATGTAAACAAAGCACTTTTATCTGAGTACTTTACTCAGCAGATCTGAGCATAAATACGTACTAATACTGAGGTCTTCATTCCAAATGGCTCGTCCAAGGATGTCGCCATGTTTGACCTCATTTCAGTCACTTCAGCTGTGAATGTCGATAAACAAACGTGATAGTTTTTATTTTTTGCTTGCAGATTTTCAAATTAAGCACACACTGATGTGCCTTTGTAGGTTTTGCTTTTTCCTCATCTTCGTGATTTTGCAATGAGCTCCTTTAAACTGCTGCACAACAAACTTTGTGCTTCTTATTGATCACAGCAGAATACAAAAGAATAAAACCAGAAAACAATAATAACTGGATTCTTCTCTTAAATAAACCCTGTCGTAATTGAGATTAAAATTGAAGAATATTTGCTAAAAAAAAAACAATGAAAGGGCTTTTTTGTTCTAAGTAAAATATAGTTTTTCTTAATTAATTTGTAAGAAAATGTTTTGTAATGAGGGCTTCTGATAATGTTGCTTTTTGATGTAATTTTCAAAGTGGACGCTGCCATAAAACTAGAATATTAAATATTTTGCATCTTGACGAGTTGGACTTCAGTGTTTAAGCATCTTAAAATAAATTGAATTAAATCTGAATGAAACTAAAGCTGACTTGTAGAGGTTACAAATGCTTAAAAGAAACAATTACCCCACAGTGTTTGGTAAAAAAAATAAAACAACACATTTTTCAAAAGGTGTTTAAAGTTGATTAAATACACGTCGCTCGCCTTGTTGCATGCAAATGTTTAAACGAAGACTTTGTGTAATCTGTTAGCCCTCAGGGTGTGTGTTGTGTTGTGACATTCAGTGAGTTTAATTAAAACCCATCATGAGGTTAATGAGATATTTTACTAACAGACACACAAGACACAGCAATTACGGCACATGATTTCCCACTTTTCATGACCTTTGTCAAGAATCAGATTTATAGGGAGTTTTTCATATGTTTTGTGACACTGGACAAAAATATTTGCTCTCTGTTAGAAAAAGTGTTTTTCTTCTTGCTCACATTTGACGCCTTCATGTCCTGAACATCTGAAACATGTAAAGATTTTAGTAAACATCTGGTCGCTGTTGCTAACTGTTGTTAAATGGTTCATCATAAAATGAACTGAACATGTGACTTTAAAATGTGTGCGTTTTTCACTTCACAAGGGCAAACGCTGCTCTGAGATCAGGTTCCTGCATGGGTGAAGACATTTTCTTTAAAAATACCAGTTAAGTTTAAAAAATTAAACCTTTTTCTTAGCCTCTAAAATCATATTTATACTGTATATTTCTATTAACTGGTACATGTAAACTGAACCCATTAAACAAGAGGGTTTTTGAGATGTTATCAACAAACTGTAAATGGTTCTGGTTCCGTCTGGGTCCATGTTTGTGCCTCGTGTTGCTGCTGAGAACATTTCCCTTCTAGTCTTTGCTCCTAATTGTCGCGTCAGGCGCCTGATTTTTACAGTTTTTAAACGAGATCAAACTGTTCTGACCGTGAACTGCAGCCGGCCTCCCTCGGTTTCTGCAGCACAGATAAAAATCTCACTGATCTGCAAAAGTTACAGCAACACAATCAAGTTTTTTATGCTGCATCATCTAAATTAAGATGCAACTTTTTATTTTCCCAGCTCTCTGTAAATCCTAACGAAGGGCTTTAATCGTTGGACCTTTCTGACATCCAGCATGCGACGTGAACTCGTGGAATGTTTCCTGTAACTGAATAAAATTTGAACTTTTTGTTTTCTGAGTTTTGGATTTATTGTATTGTATTGTATTGTATTGTAAATTTTTATTAATTTCATTAAAACCAAGTCAACAACTCAAAAAAATAAATAAAAAAAACATACATTTAAAATAAAATGAAAGGCAGCAGATGAAGAATAATCTTATAATCTCTGCCCCTTTATACCCAAATATAATCACAACAATAATTCCCAAGAACAATTTGGTGATGAACAAGTTAGTTCATCACCAAATTAAAACTTCATCAACTCAAACAACAATACAGTGAATTCTTGTTATTTTTCATATTCTTAAAAAAAAAAATCACTTTTAACAATCTCTTAAATATATAGCGAGATCTGGCTGTTTTTACATTGTCTTGCAAACCATTCCACAGTCTTATATTCCCTGAATTATTGTACACCGCTCCTTCAAACTGGTACGAAAACAAGGTTTCACAAACATTTCTGTTTATTTATTCCTCTCTTCTGTGAAATGTTTTTCTTTTTAATTACGTAAAACTCAAACCATTTAGACGTTCCAGTTTTCGGAATGTGGCCGCTGACTCACAGGACGTCTTGTACAACATCGATGCAGCACACACACACGTGCTCAGTCCTTTTCTGAAGGATGCTGTGGTCTGAGGTTCCCTCAGGTGGTTTGGAAGTGAGCTCCATGAACAAGGAGCAGCAGAGCATGCTGGGGAGCTTCTGGGACTCTGAAGTGCAGGAGTTGTTGGAGCGGAGGGAACGAGTTTTGATGTGGGGGGTTGAACAGGTCCTTCAGGTGGAGGGGGGCTGTGCTGGAGTCTCAGAAAGATCTTGTTCTGGATTCTGCAGGGACAGGAAGTCAATGAGGAGAACGAAGGACTGGAAACTGCCTCGTCCTTCCACATCCAGTCCCATTAAATTATTGTAAATGGTGCCGCCCCAGACGCCTCAAACCAGTTCTGATCAGAACCACAGCTAAAACCTGACCAGCTATCAGGACCTGTACAAGTGGACCTGCTTGATGTTTGTGACACAGCCTTGTGGTTTATTAACACAACAGGCCAAAGCAAAGTTATTTGAGGTTCTTCTAAAGGCAAAGCGGGACCTGCTTTTCATCAAATAATATTCTGAAGGCAAATAGGAGTTCATAATCTACTCATCAGTACAGGTGGGGGACAGGTCTCCAGTCCATCACAGAGACACATAGAGACAAATGAGACCAATTCTCTCTCTCATAGAGACAATTTACAGTTACCAGTCAGCCTAAAATGCATGTTTTTGGTCTGTGGAAGGAAACCGGAGAACCCAGAGAAAACCCACGCATGCACGGAGAGACCATGCAAACTCCTCCCAGAAAGGCCTCTAGCCAGGATTTGATCTGGTGTCCTTCCTGCTGAGAGGTAACAGCTCTACCAACTGTACCACCGTGCCGCCCTGTGTAAACCAGGCCTTTGTTAACTTTAGGCTCTTAATTTGTAAACTCTAGGAGGTTTACGACCGTTTCACTCAAATTCATCTTTCCCTCCTGGTAAAAACACTAGGTTTTTTAAAGACAAACTTCCTCCACACATTTAGTCATTTTAGCCGTTCATACATCAAAATGTTCGGCTTGTTTGTTCTACGATGTTCATACTTTTTGAATTGTTGAATTTATTTGCAAAACGTTTCCATCACTGAAATACTTTAGCTATTGTTTCACTAATTTAATATTTTATCTATAGTTCTGCAAGTTTTAGCTTTTGTCTATGGTTTTGCTTCTGTCAGCTTTTAGCTAGTTTTGCTTATTTTAGTTACAGTTTAGATAATTTTAGCCCATTGTTGTCACTTGTGGTTTTATATGATTGATTGATTGATTGATATATGATTTATATGATTTATACAATACAATGGCAAATCAAATCCTAACCCACCCACATATGGAAAACTTGTGTTTTCCATGTGTGGGTGGTTGTGATGGGCATCTTTAATCAAAGTGACAACAACTTCAAAATGTACTGAAATGATTAAAACCCACAAATTTCTGCACTTCAGGTGTTTCATCAGAGTACAGGTACGGAGGTTGAGCACCTCGCTGGTTCAGTCTGTTTTTTGTGGTCTACAGAAAATAAAGCTTTAAAGTTCTCATTCTGCATCTTTATTTCTGAACTCTTGGTAAAAGCCTCGTAGAGGGCATTTCCCTCCGTTCACGTACAGTTTGTTCTGGGGCACATGGGAATCCCACGAAAGCCTCCAATTGCAGCTTTGATCCCCTGATTCGTCAACATGTTATGTCAGAGTTGATGTTTTGATTTTCCTGTGGGAAAAATCACCATGTTGTCAGACTCGAACCCCAGGAGGAAATGCCCTTTCACACAGACTGAGAGTGCCAAATTTGGACCGAGACTGAGATCAGGCTGAGGCGGGAGGTTCGGAGGGGGTTAAGGTTGAAAATGGGTGAGAATTTTTTTTGTATTTAGTTTGGAACTGCTCTAATCTTATCATAATCATAATAGTTTCAATGTAAAATCTGATAAATGTGAGAAAAAGCAAAGCTTTTTGCCGGATCTCACAACTTTATTTAAAGAAGTTGCTTCAAACGAGGACATAGATTCAATAACCAAATGCTTTGGATTCAAATGGGAACTGTGGTCTCATGTGTAAAGACTTCCTGCCTCCCGTCAGGTTTCACCTTTGAACTGATGAAGTTTGGTTCTTTAAAACTTTGAGGCTTGTAACCAACCACTGAGGTTAGGAGTCCTGCAGAAACAGAATAACACCTGAACGTTGCTTCTAATGTGTGTTTAAGCTGTTACGGTGACAGCTAAGAAAAATTAAAACAGTTTGAATTGGGAACCATAAAACTGATCTGTTCTTCTGGTGGCAGGTGGGAGGTAATGTTTTTGTCTGAGCCTGTAGCATAAAATTCATGAGCCACTCGGCAGATTTTAGTAAAACTCTCAGAAAATAATCATTGGATGTACATAAACAACTGAACGTTTGCAGTTTACCATATTCAAGATGGCCGCTGCAGCCAGCTGACCTTAGCTAACACAAAAAGGCAGTTCTTCAGTCAGTTTTACAGACACTGAGTAAATATTTGGTGTGGTAGTAACTGAGAGTTATCCCTAACTCGTGCTTCATGCGCTAACTGATCGTAACATACAAGCTACAACTATATAATCCATCCATCCATCCATCCATCCATCCATCCATCCATCCATCCATCCATCCATCCATCCATCCATCCATCCA
>JARVLU010001462.1:4396023-4410077 GCA_031762415.1 Simpsonichthys santanae
AGACTAACCTGGATAAATAAAGGTTAAATGAAAAAAAAAAAAAAAAAAAAAAAATATATATATATATATATGGCTGTTACTGAATATATGTCACCAGCTGTTACAGCTGTTGCACAATTTTGTATCAAATAAGCCTAAATAAGAGAGATATGTTCTGACAAAGGAAATTGTATTAAAAATATCTGTATCGGTTATCGGCCAAATAAGTTTTAACATATTGGATATCGGCCAAAATTCCAATATCGTGCATCAGCTTTCATCCATCCACCGTCTTCCGTTTGTTCTGATGTCGGGTCACGAGGTCAGCAGCTTGAGCAGGGAGGTCCAAACATCTCTCTCCACAGCCACCTCTTCTGGGAGGACTCCAAGGTGTTCCCAGGCCAATTGAGAGAAGTAGACTAAAGTGAGTGAAACATCCCCTTAAGTAGATAAATAACTTTCATACTGCTGAGTAAACTGTGAGTTTTAATTTAATCTTGTGCTTATTTCCAGGGGAAATCAGTACCTGACAGCGGTGACCATACTCAGGTGCAACGATTTAAAAACGTTCAGCATCTCAAAGTTTCTCACCATGTTTTGTCTGTGCTGTTTCAATTCATTCCCATTCAGGTAGTTTCTCGTCGTTTGGTTTGTCGTGTTTCAGGTCGTTCCCGCGCGTTTAGTTAATTTAGTGAACTTTGTTTCTGACAAACAGTTTGGGGCAACAAACCTCACCAACTCTTATTGCTTGAAGTGTAACAGGAACCTTGTAATTTTCTGTTCTCCCAGCTGAAAGACAGAAAAGAGAAGTCCCACTGAATGTGCACTGAACCACTTGAGCGTTGGATGTAAAGCTGTAAAAATACAAAATAAAAAAGTGAACAATTTATAAAGTTGTATAAACCTTGATTGTGTTCTCCAGTGGTTGACCTTATTTTGGTAAAGATCCTGTTCTCGTGCGTTTGGGTCTTTGCTGAACCGAGTTTCTCCAGGCATCATCTGAAGAACATGCAGGTTAGATTCACGTGATCAGCGGTTGACTGAGAATAAATAAAAATCACTGAGTAATAATTTGGTTCTTTCAGACAGAAACTTTTTTTTTCTTCCTCAGTTTCAAAGAAAGAAAAGATGAAGTGTTGGTGAAGGTTTTCTGCCATCTAGTGGTTAAAATTAGAACCGCAGGATTTCCATCTTTTTCACATTTATTTGCTTTTTTCCCCCTTATTCGTTATTCACCTGATAATTTATTTATTGCATTTTTGTCTCTTTGGTGTTTACAATCAGAAATTTAATTATTTTATAACCTCTATTTTATGCCTTTTTTCCTGATTTTAAACTCTATTTTTATGTCTCGTCTTTTATCGTTCCCTTACTTTTTACAGTTATGGCTCTTACTGTAAATGCTTGAATTCAAAAACCTGTTTTACTGATAAATCTCTCAACGTTTATGCAGAGAAAGTTATTTTCTGTGTAAAGTCAACCAGCAGGGGATGCTGTGGTCTCTTCTTTAATACTTGCCTGCACTTCAGACATTAACAAAGAATATTTTAAATATTGATGTAAGCGAGATAAGACGGTTGCATTCATGCCCTACACTAGATTATGTTTTTACTCAATATTTTTGATTCAGTTGTAATGTTTATTTGATTAATGATGAAACATTAACTTTAAATGAACTAAACACGAGCAGCTACTCATGTTTGGTTCATTTAGTCATGATGACGACCAGAAGATCATTTTTGTTCATGTTTGCTTTTAAATTTACAACAAGAGACACCTTTGTTGATCATATTTCATCATCTGAGTATTTTAGATCTGATTTTAGTTAAAAATGTTGAAGCAGTTGAATGTTTGACTATAAGATCATGAAAACCACTCTGAACTCTGTGAACATCTCATCATGGATAAAAAAGGACAAATGAAGGTGTTTCTGTTCTTGCTCCTGTTCTGATGTCAGGAGTGTTTGCTTTGGGTTAACAAGGTAATAAAACTTTATTCCCTGTCCTCCTGGGAGCTGATATAAGATGACAATCTGTTGTCAACGAGGGCGGCCTGTGCCCGCGTTGCGTAATTCAACACCTTCTGGCTTCTCTTTCTCTGCTAAAAATACCGTGAGGATCTGGACCTCCATCTGACACGGCCCTGCCTGCTGGTGCATGCTTCAGCCTCACAACACAAACAAAACATCCCTGATTCAGTCTCGCACGCAGAGTCCTGCTGTCGCTCCGTCGGGCTGTGTGTGCCCGTTTACGTCTCGGGTTGGGTTTTTGGTGGTCCCCTCTTTTGGATCAATCTGGGGCCCCCATTTAAGGTGGGTCTGCTTCCCCCATCGCGCTCCCTTCCGGTGGCGGACACCCCTGCTGCCGATGCATTGATGGTTCTAGGCATCTGGGCTGGGTGATTGGGTGTGCCTGCTCGCCCTGGTGGTTGCCTGCCGGGGCCTGGGTGCCCTGGCTCTATCAGGCCTCTGTTGCAGGGTGGTATGACCTCGGGACTTGGGGCTCGATGTCCATGGCTGGATCTGGGGGGCAGGTCGCCAGCGGGGCCTGTGGGCTCCTGGGATTTCTGCATTGTGGTTGCTGGGGGTCGCCCGGGGCTCCCCTCTGGTGGGGTGCGGTTGTCCCTGTCAGGAGACTCTCAGGGCTCCGGGCTTGGGGGGTCGCTGTGTGTCTGTGGCTCCGGTCCTCCCTGTGTTACCATTGTGTCCTGTGGGGGGCGGGTCTGTGGGTCCCCACATCCACTATTGAACATTCTTATGGATAAATCTTATAGTGACAAGCTGCTCACACAGGTGTTTATCAGATACACACTCAGTTGGGTTGTGGTGGCCCTTAAATACATCTTGTATCACCATGTACCATATAAAATACTTTCTAATGATGTTATAAGTATCATCAAACTGTATACTGTATGTTGTTTTGTTGTGGTTTCTCAGTTTTCTTTTTTTTTGTTGTTTCTGCAGGTCTAGAGGCAGACTTCAATGATGTGTTCTCTTTATACCTCTCTCTCTCTCTCTCTCTCTACTCCTATCACTTTCTTTTTCTTTTACCCCTTCCCTCACTTTTCTAGCTTTGTTTTCTTCTTTCTCTTTTCATCCCTGTGTCCATTACATTTGAAACAAACCCAAAGTAAATTCTAATAAAGTTTTATTTATATCAAGGCCATAACGCTCTGCTTGTGAAAGTAAATGTGTTGGGCATCACCTCGACACTCGGACAATAACTCTGAGTGCCACAGTGACGAACAAGACAAGGGAAAAATAAAGAAAAAAGATTTTCCTCCAAACAAGAGGAGGTCTGTAAAGTTTGTCTGAGGGAATGAGAAACGGCTACCTGAGGTCAGCTGCACAACCTCAGGTGTTTGCAGATGTTTCTCTCTGCTGCAGCTGGAAGTAAACAGAATAAATCAGAGGACGAAGCTAGAAAAGTGCAGAAACTTTAATTTGGTCATTCTGCCTTTCACTGTTACCAGAAAGACCTGAAAGGCTGATCAAATAGACCATTTCACAGTCTTTTTATTCTAGTTCTATATTTGTGCATTTATTGTGAAACATGAGTTGTTTCTTCCAGGAGAGACAAAAACATTTTGTTTTTCTAATGCAACAAGATGAGATTCTGTTGTAAAATATTTTGCATCGTCTGCTTCTTGAGGATGATTTGCCTCAATCTTATATCCCAGCATCCTCCTTCACTGCATCCATGAACCTTCTCTGCAGTTTGGACTCTTCCTCCTCCCTGGAAGCTCCATATTCAACAGCCTGTGTCCAATATGTCCACCGTCCCTCCTCTGGATGAATAAACCACCTCAGCCTTACATTCCATAACAAAATGAGTCCAAGTCCCCTCCAGTGAGAATCTGAACACCTTCATCTCGTCCTTGGATCTTTAATTTGAAGACGACGGCTCTAAAATCAAACATCCCAGCAGGTCTCTGGTCCTTTTCACTCCTGCTGCTCTCCTCCCGTCATCAATCCTCCCTGACACTCGCATCCACTCCACCTTCGGCTGGTTCACACCAGCTCCTCAAACATCTTTACTCACCTTTAATATTTTTATTCACAAACAAATTCTCTCTTCCACCCACGCCCTTCACTGCAGATCCTGTCTGCAAACATCTCAGTCCATGTGGACTCCTGCCGGTCCATCATCACTGCAAACGAGCTCAGATGAGGATTTTCTAACATTAGAAACAAAACGCTGAACTCCAACCACATTTAGTCAAAAATGAAGATGTTTTTCCCGATTAAGGAAGTTTTGTGCTCATTTGATTGCACATAAATCACTACCTTCAGACAGGAGTTACAGAACTGACAAACGTAAAACCAACCACTCTTACATCAGTTAATCCATGAGGAAACTTATTTGGCAACTAGATGACTCGACTGAGAATTATTGGATTTGGTACCTGGATCATTGAGCATGAACTTTCTTGATTTTGTAACAGTTTGGCTCATGTTTAGTTAATCTTCACCTGCTGCCAAAGGTGAAACAGTAATGGTTTTATCTGTGTCTGTGTTCTTTTGTCTGTAGCGTTAGCAAAATATCTCATGAACCAGTGAACACATTTTAACATTACGTACTCACAGGTTGAAGTCATTTACTGAATAAAAGAGGACTTTTAGGTTTTCTTGGAATAAAATCATCATATCCAGACAGTTCATCTTCTATATGCAAGACTGTTTAATTCAGGGTTATATCTTCATATCAATACAATGGCATCTGTAAAATGTATTCTAATACATACAGTGTATAAGTAAATATTATTTAGTGAAGTGGTTTAAATACAAAGCTGCTTCAGTCACTACAGTATTTACAGTCAGAAACATTTCTTCAGCTGTTGCTGGATCGTTTATATTCAAATTTATTAAAATGTCAGTTTAGGTTTCATTAAAACACATTTATGATTACAGATAATAAATATTGTATTTACAGTCTGTCATGTTGACGTCTCCTTTCAGATTTCGGTCACTGCCTTCAGAAGCTCTAGCGAGCCCTGAGTGCCGTCTGAGTATTGCTTTGTGTTTTATTGACATTTCCTCAGTCTGGATCACGACCCCCCCCCACCCCATGACAGAAACCAGACCTGGACCGGTGTCGCCCGAGGTGTCCTCTTCTTGCATATTGCTTTATTGCTGCAGCCTGCTCAAGGGAACAGGGAGGCGCTGACGGACTTTAATAAAAGACAAGATATTAAACGGGAGGTCTGGTCCCAGAACGTCAGGGGGGTCAGAACAGGTCCTGAGGGCCCAGGTGGATGATTATAGGCGTGGCTATGGTCTGTGGCTGGTAGTAGGCACTGTCGATGTACAAACCACCTGCAGACAGGAGACATGGGTTAATGCTGAGGCTCAACAGGACCAGAGCCTCAAACCAAACCTGCAGGTTCAACATTAAGATTGTTAGTTACCATGGTTACGACTCGGTTGTTACCTGTTACAATTGTTAGTAACCATAGTTATGGCTCTGTCGTTACCTGTTAATGTTGCTAGTTGCCATAGTTACGGCTTTTACCTTTTAAGGTTGTTAGTTACCATAGTTATGGCTCTGTTACCTGTTACGGTTGTTAGTTACCATAGTTACGACAATTTTTACCTGTTAAGGTTGTTAGGTACCAGTGGCTCCGTTATGGTTGTTAGTTACTGTAGTTATGGCTCTGTTACCTGTTAAAGTTGTTAGTTACCATAGTTACGGCTCTGTTGTTACCTGTTAAGATTCTTAGTTTCCATAGTTATGGCTCTGGTGTTACCTGTTAAGATTCTTAGTTTCCATAGTTACGGCTATGTTGTTACCTGTTAAGATTCTTAGTTTCCATAGTTACGGCTCTGTTGTTACTTGTTAAGATTCTTAGTTTCCATAGTTACGGCTCTGGTGTTACCTGTTAAGATTCTTAGTTACCATAGTTACGGCTCTGGTGTTACCTGTTAAGATTCTTAGTTTCCATAGTTACGGCTCTGGTGTTATCTGTTAAGATTCTTAGTTTCCATAGTTACGGCTCTGTTGTTACCTGTTAAGATTCTTAGTTTCCATAGTTACGGCTCTGGTGTTACCTGTTAAGGTTGTTAGTTACAATAGTTACAGCTTGGTTGCTACCCGTTTGTCACAGACACAATGATCTTTCACTAAAGATCATTTTTTGCAATAGTGTCAACGATGAGTCAGCGTTTTCCAGTCTATAGTTTTTTTTTTTTTTTCAGTTTTGTTTGTCTAACCAACTGCTTTAGCCTACTTTTAGCTGTTTTACCACTCCGGAAATAAAACCTTCAGCTCATTCAGGCCATTGCAGCGTTGACTTTTTCTAACTTTTCATACTTTTTGAAATATTTCAACTTTATTTTACATTTTTCCTCATTTAAATGGAGAACTTTTCAAATTCTCAAATCATCATACTTGAGTTTTAGCTTGCAGCTTTAGCTTTTAGCTCTTGTTTTCCAACGGTTACCTATTTTGATCATTTTAAAATCTAAGGTTATTTGAAATCTTAGCTTTTACCTACTGTTTTTCCAACTTCTGGCATTTAGCTACTGTTTGGTTAATCGAATGTTTGATGACTGCTACTGTTTTTCTAACTTTTAGCTACCCTTTTGCTAATTCTAGCTCTTAGTATGTTTTTTCCCAGATAGTAAACACTACCACAAACAAGCTGTTTACAACTTGCTACTAACAAGTACTAGTTTTCCCAAACAGTGACTAAAAGCTACTGTTGCTAACATTAGCTTTTAGTCACAATTTTTTCCAAAGTGTAGGTTTTATCTACTAAGCTTTAAAAGTCTTACCCCTTCAAATTTTAGCGTTTAGCCTTTGTTTATCAAATTTTAGTTTGTGATATGATCATTTCAGCTTTATTAACCCAGTTTCAGCTTCTTCAGAGTTTACTGCATTTACACAGAAAATGAGATCATTCTCATCACCGGCTGCCACCATGACAGCTGGCTGTGTGCGTTTTCATGGATTTAAAATCATTGGATGTACATCAACCTAATTCAAGATGGCTGCAACAGAAAATTCACTATTTCAAACAATTTTACATTTAGAATAAAAAATGTACAGCAAGTTAGAAAAGATAAAGAAATGTGAGAGAATTCATCACCTGATTTTTACATTAATTCAAACAAGTTTATGGATTAAAAACTCTGCAGGAAATTGAACCGTTTGAACTTTTTTGAAGTTCAAAAACAACTCGAGACCAGATGAATAAAAACATGAAGCACAAACACATTCAACAAAAAACATTTATTTAGAAAGAACATTCTCTCCAAATGGGTCAAAACGAGATCTTTCTGACGAGAAAGACGGGTTTAACTCGGTGGCTCAAACAGCAAATGTAAACAAAAGGAAAAACGTCTCAGTAAAACTGATCTTTGTAAACTCGCTTTGGTTTTTTTAAACAGAAAAAACAGAAAAACAACTAAATTCAACATCCAGGAGGAATCGTTAAAGGAATATTCTGTCCTTTATAAAGAAGCTCCAGGTTTTAACCAGCTTGTCATTTTCATTCAGTTCATGTTTGTTTAAATTTCTTCTTATAAAACTCATTCAGCAGGTGAATAAATATGCAGTTCTCTTGTTTCTAATTTCTACCGTTAAATGTCTGATTTTTTTTAATTTATGGACCTTTGTATTTTTCAACATTTAATTGAAACAAAATGTAATCTCACACTTCCAACAAAGTGGTGTTTTATCGTATCAAATATTTTAACAGTGAGTTGTTTTTTAATTAACTTAAAACCGCAGCTGCAAACGTTTTACCAGAAATGCATATTTTCAAAGCTAAGTTGCTTTTTCATTGTTCCAAAAACTTGCACTATAGTTGATTGTTTAAAAAAAATTATTATTTTGTTGAAGAATTTTGAGCTGAAAGTGAAAATGTGCGTGGGTTGAACTTAAATGGAAACACAAAATAAATTTTAAAAAACATACAAAAGTCACAAATCAATAAACACTTCAGCAACAAAAACCAAACATAAAAATGAAATTAAACCAATGACGTTCAGAAAACAGATGAATAGTGAAAACAGTTCAACTTTTCAGGACAGCAGTTTTAGATCCTGTTGGTGTGAGTTTGTTAAAGTTTACTCAACGCTGAACGCTTTATTGCCTCCTCAAAACGAAGCTCGTTTAGAAAATCTGTGCAGAAAATGAAAAACTGAGAGGAGAGCTGGTTTTTATTCTCTGCTGGCAGCAGCCAGGATCTGTAGCGCTAACAGGAAATCACAATTTCCAACTCAGCAGGTGCAAAATGAGCTCAGATCACTGAACAGTTTGTGTTTTTGTATCATTAAATGTTCACTGAAGTAGTTTTCAGATGTTTAAGCCTTTTACTAAACTCTGTGTTTCATTAATGAATCCAGGTGGCGCAGCTGTAGCTGACGGAGTCTGTGGTGTAAATTAATGATGCTCTGACCACACTGCTCAAGAGAGGGTGTTCCTTCAACAAGTTGGTTTGGGCGGGTGGCGGGGGGGTCGTGTCCTAATAGGGGTAGAGGTGAGTGATGGGGTAAGCTGTGGGGACTCTGATGATGGGAACAACTACTGAGGGCAATCTGGAGGGAAAACCTGAGGAAGAACCAAAAATAATAACTCAAACGCTGGGATGAGAGGATGAACAGAAGACTGGACGGACAGACAGATTATTGATCAGGCAGAGAGTTTACCGTAAGCAGGAAGTGCGCCTGCAGGGCTGTAGCCATAAGGAGCGCCAAAACCTGAGAAGAGAAAAAATAAACTGCAATTAATATTTGGTCGTAAGGGTTCACTCCATTTAAAAAATACAAATTTTTTTTTTGTTTTGTTTTTTTGCAGTCAAAGCCTCTCCCAGAAGCAGAACAACAAACCAGCCCTGCCTGCGGGGAGCGTCTAAGATAAGAGGTCACGTTCAGCCATGTAGGATTTGTCAACTTCACCACAAAATAAAATCCCATTGTTCTGTTTATGGATGTTAAAGCGTCCTTTAAGTCAAGTGTCAAACACAGAGTCTGAAAAGCTCCAGAAAGATATCAGCCAGATGAAGAAAATATAACAAAAATATAAATAAAATAAAAAAAACCTATGAAGATTTAAGTAATTTGACTTACTGTACCTTAAAGTAAAAGCTATAAAGACACACAATACATAAATGAATTGAAGGACTAGCATTCCTCAAAATAATGAATGTTGATTATATGATAGAACTCCATGCTATAATTCAACTTTATGTCTTCCTCAGCTGCAGCTGACTTGAAACAAGCAGGCTGGTCTTATTCTGAACCAGCCATGGTTTGTTTGATCAAAAATGCTTCCAATCATCTTCTGCTGCCGTCTTTCATGTTGTACCCAATAACAAAATGCTTATAAATAAATATCTGTCGTCAACAGTGAGACGCATGCTTTAGTATGACGTTCCTCCTGCACTTTGCACATTCATGAGGAGGACAACAGTTTTCCCAAGCCGTTCAGTGATGTAGCTGAACAGCGACACGTGAGACTTTCTGCTGCTTCAGATGTCAAAGTTTTATTTTACATTGCAGTTAAAATAAAAATAAAAATCAAATGAGAAATGTAATCTACACTTTTTTCCTCTTGATGTTTATTGCATCCTTAAACATTCCTAAACAAAATTTGTGAAAGGCTGCTGGATATCACATGCATTTGTTTACCAACAAAAACAGATAAAGTGACTGTAAATAGGTGAGCAATGTCCCGTCCATCCATCCATCCATCCATCCATCCATCCATCCATCCATCCATCCATCCATCCATCCATCCATCCATCCATCCATGTATTGGTATAGATTTCAGCTCAGAACAGTTGAGCAAAGTATACAAAAAAAAGTGTTTTGTTTACTTTGCATGCCGGCATTTCAGAACTGAACATCAGTATTTATGGAAAACTACAGAAGGAAACTAAAACTGCACCATTTCATATCGCTCAGGGCAACTCGTTTATGTTTGAAGTGGAAACGAGTCTTAGAGGCGCCATCGTAAAACTATGAAGTCATATCGTTTATAATCTTTGGTTTCTTCTACATTTAGTTACAATTTCCATAAAAATCAGTTGGCACCAGATCTTTTCAGGTGAACTTTGAGAAGAGTTCAGGTAGATTTCCATGCGGCTCACCTGGAGGGATGTAGCTGTGCGTAGGCGGGGAGCTGATGTACGGCGCTCTGGGGATCATGGGGATTCGAGGAGGTCTGGCTGCGAGGGTTGGGATGGTCAACACGGATGCCACGGGTCGTTTCGGCTACACAAACACAGACAGACCATTTCAGGGTAAACTCGGCTGCGCTTCATCCTGCAGGAGCTGCAGAGTTCAAGCATGTGTGTGTTTGTCCTCACAGGAGGGTTGGGTCGTTTCTTCTTGTTGGTTGTGGACTTGGAGCCAGAGAACAGGCTGTTCAGAGCAGCCAGCGCTGCACTGGCTTTGGCTACTTTCTTATTGGGTCCAGTTCCCCGAAAAACCTGCTTGTCCACCTCCACCTGTCACAACAAACACAAAGAGAAATACTTTTTATAAATCCAGTTCTTGTCTATTTTCCTCATGTACAAAACACACAGAGTGCTGAGTTTAGTTGTCTGATTTGTAAAAAAAAAAAAAAAAGTGTTGCCCCACAGCGAAATATGAAAAACGCCTCTGATTAGCAGTAAATTTATATTCATGCAGAAGTTCAGATGCAGTTTAATTTCCATCCCACAGCAATGAACCTAACATCATCTGCTGTAGAGATTCAGTGATTTTATAAGAATAAATTGGTTTCATGTTCAGCTCTCTTTGCTGCCATCTGAAGCCGTTTTGATGTGCAGGAAGCAGCAAGTTGCCGAACATCAAACACATTCCCTCCCTCATCAATTGATAATAAGACCTGGTGAAAACAGGACCGACTGGGAGGGCATTCAGAAAATCATGCGACTTTTGTACCTCTATGATGAAGCGTTTGTCGTAGCTGCTCCCACTTTCTGAGATCAGCTCATATTTCAGTCCGCGGCGCTTCTCGTTCAGCTCCATCACCGGGTTTTTCCCTCCCGCTGTCAGGATGGGACCTGGAGCTCTGGACTAGACAGGCAGGGTGAACACGGTCAGCTGTGGGGTCTAAACTCACAATATCTCACTTGCAGCTTCACAGGCGCTTCAGCAGCTTCTGATTCCAAAGTGAAGATTAGTGATGAAAATCTTGCACCTCATGATCATAAAGTGGAACACGCATGACTAAAAACACACACAACACGTTCAGACTGAGCCAGAGACACAGTCCTCCCCCCCTGGGTGTTGTGTAAAAGGATTTAGGAGGCATGGGGGGTAAAGTTGACTTGCGGCATTTACACCTGGAGAATCATCATTATAAGAAGAATGTTTGGAGAAATCGAGGTAAGGCCTTCAAACCTATGAAAACTGTACCAGCTGTCATGCACGACGGTAGCAGCATCATGCTGTAAAAAAGCTCATGTGAAATAATCAGAAAAGAAGCAGAATATCTTGTGAACTCGACTACTTTGGCTGCAAACACCGACAATTTGCGTCAGCTCATAAATTCCTTTAAACATCTGAATAAACAGTAATTAACCTCAGGGAGCAGCGGAGGAGAAATATATCTTCTGCGATGGAACCAAAACAAACAAATTTCATTGAAAGCAGAACCAGTTTAAGGATTTACTGCTTTCTTTTTACAGTTCAGATAAAAATATGAAGTTTTAGTTTTCGTGCAGATGTGTTTAATGAGGTGTCGCTGTGGTCACTGATGCCAGCGCTGGAGTCTGTGTGCATCGGTTGTGTGCTCGTGTCTCACCTCCTGTGTCTCTGTGGAGGAGGTGACCGACGTGGAGCTGGAGCTGGTGGACATCCTGTCGTTCTTGCCTTCGCCATCTGACTTCTCGTCGGCGCTCAGCGAGTCCAAGTCTCCGTCGCAGCGGAGCACGTAGCCCAGAGCCTGCAGCGCCTGAGAGCGATGACAAAAACAGAGTCAGGCACGACAGAGTTCCAGTTTTACAGGGATGGATATGATTATAGACATGGACGCCTGATTATATTTTAGAGTGGAAACAGCAAACCTGTCAAACCTGTCTGACAGGCTGGTGTAATGAAGATTGCAGAGCTCTTATGTGGGAGGCCCGAGCTTCAATCTTTGCAACACAAGACTTTTATTTCTGCTTTTTCACTTTTTTTTTTAAAACTCACTCGTGCTTTTAATTAGTGTGATGTCATTCAATGCTTAGTCTATTTTGTCTGATTAGTAGCCAGAAAAAGATTTAGCAGTTTTAGCCCTTAAGAAAACGGACTAGTAAGCTAGCGGGCTAGCGTAGCGGCTACGTGCATGAACCATCTCTAAGAGGAGATGCAAGAGGTGAAAACATGTTTGAAGTAAAAATAAAAATGAGCAAGAACAAGTTTGCGTCCACACTTAAAAAAAGGGGGGTCCACCTGCTTCATTGACCTTTTTATAAACATTAATGCGCACGTGTAAAATCAGACACCACGTTCTTCAATAGTCGTTTCCAGTCAGCGTTTAACTCTATAGATTTGGTCTTTTGCACCTGCACCTGTTTATTGACGTTTATATGCAAACATGTTTATAAAATAGTTTTATTGGTTAATGACGTGCAAATAAGGCTGTCGCAATAAACAATAAATCAGTTAATTGCATGATAAATGAAAATTATCAACCTCATTTTCTTTTATCGGCTTTATCGTTTCTTCGTGTCTCTCTTTCTACTGAAGACACAAAATGACAAAAAGGTCAACTGTTCTACACTGACCTGTCCCTTTCTCTTTAAAATCTGTTTTAAACGTCCAAAATCGTGTTTTTGGATCCTTAAAAGTAGCTAAGTTGAGAAGCTAAGCTATGCGCTAAGCTAACAGGCCGACCTCGGAGGAAACAAAAATCCTCCGTCTTGTCAAAGTTTCCAAATTCATGGTTGAAACCAGTGCTTTTGTGTAAAAAGTTGGTGTTCTCTGCAAAAAGAAGTTGAGAACTTGTTTACTGATTTTTTTTTAAATTAAAAGCGTTGTGTGACAAATGCTAGTAGAGTTCAGTGTTTGTGTGAAAATCATTTTTAAATTCAAATTTTACACGTCAAGTTCGTTCATATGCAATAATGAGTGGCCTGATTCCTGAAATATAACCCTAAAATTTCCAACGTTTAAACAATAAATCTAATCTTCTTCTGTTATTTAGTCCATCATGTATTTAGCTTCAGAGAGATGTTCCTGTTTGGAGTTATTAAACTAAAACTTCTCGACTTGTTAAACATTTAGGCCCCTTTTAAAACCTGTCCAGCACCTTGAGGGCGACTTGGAGCTTGGCGGTCCTTTTGGAGTTCCCAGTGGACTGGTAGGTGGTTCCCTGAATCTCCACAGACATGGTGAAGACGGGAGCGTGGACTGGACCAGACTGGGACAGAAGGCGGTACTGAAGGCCCGGGTGGATCTGGTTCAGACGCATCAGAGCGTTCATGGGATGGTTTGGATCAGTCATTCTCCAGTCCAGGACTAAAGAAGAAAAGATGCACGCATTAGAAATCAGAGCTGCAAGAACTTGTTGCTCTCATGAGCGAAGGTGGGAGAAGATAATAAACTGCACCAGCTATGAATTGCAACAAAACCCCTCTGCTTAATCTTCTTTGTAAGAGGTAATTCAGACCTGTGATGAACTTGAGACCAGTCCAGGGTGCCCCCCACCTCTTTTGACTGCTGGATAGTGGCAGCAGTGACCCCCGTGACCAAAGAGGAAGAAGTGTGTAAAAATAATGGATGGAGGTTCCAACCTGTCGTTTAAAACAATTTGGAGCCTTCCAGTTGTGACCAGACAGCACTAAATGCAGGACTGAATTAAATCAATGCATGTTGACATTTTTTTTTTTTTTTTAAATCACAGAAATTCTTCAAAAGTGGCCTGGACCCTTTAACCCAACCCATATTTCTAACAACGTTGTCTTCTAACAAAATTTAATTTGACATTTAAAGGTAATGTGTTATTCTGAGCCCTATACATAACTGATAAAATATTGTAATCTACCAAATCATGGAACTTTAATAACTTCAGTTGATAAAATAATGTGCTTGATGGATGACAGTAATGTTTTCTAGTGATAATTCTTACAGCTCTTTT
>JARVLU010001462.1:4428204-4445841 GCA_031762415.1 Simpsonichthys santanae
TTTTATAATAAAAAAACTCAACATTGTTACTCTGGGATTTTCCTTAGTTCACCTACAAAAACGGAGCATTAAAAATATAATTTATCCACAGGCATCGCCGGCTGGAATGATATTTATCATCTACATTGTTTACTTTTCTCAGCCCATGAATTCTTCATCTTTACTCACCACGTCTAAGCTTTAATACCACATGAATCACCTTTGATTCAAACAGTTATAACGAGGGTCGTGTTCGGTAAACCAGCTCTGAATTTATCTGCAGCCTCCGCAGTTAGCAAAAAGAAATATATGAATCTCAGTGGGGATAAAGAATGAAGCCCAGTGGTCGGGGAGGGGCTGATCACAGACCTGGTAAAAGGATTCCTGAGGCGATGCACTCCATGACGCGGCGTAGGGCTTCACCCGGACCCAACGGCCGGTTACAGGTGGCTAAGGCCTTTTCACAGATCAGCTCCAGCGGCTACAGAGGACAAACACAGAGACACCGACAATGAGCTTAGAAAAATGACTCAGTCATTTAAAAGTTGTTTAGTGATGTTTTTAAATAAACGTGTTTGAAAAAGCTGCTATTTGCTCAGCAGGACGACTGATTCTGATGCCGCCACTTACCCATCCTTTGAGAGGCTGCCACTCCGGCAGGCGGTTGCACATCTCTCTTAGAATCCTTAAAATGATGACACAGGACTTGAGGTCTGTGACACGGGCCTGGGGGGAAAAGGAGGACAGGAAGGGGGGCATTTCAGAAAGAGTGGCAGAGCAGCAAAACCCTCCACGAAGCGCGTGTGTTTTGACACATTCAGCCTTTGAGACGTGGGACTGAAGGCATTTTCATGACCCCTAAGATTTCAATCTGTTACTGGCACCACTGTGAACGATGGGCTTGACTTTCATCCTGTTCGCTGTTGGAGATACAGCAAAGCGACAGGGTGGAAATAAAACTAACACCATGCAACACTTCTCATTCAACCGAGACAATTTCAGCGTTGACTCCTGTAGCCTCAAACCCACTGGTATTAATTTAACTTTATTTCTTCTTGTAAGGATATCTTCTATCCTAATTTAACAAACACAACCCTTTCATACATTTATAAATGCTCTTTCTACATTCTGAAAGTTTTATTCAGTCAGGAATAAAAAAAAAAACAGCTTTCTTAGATTCTTCTTGGGAGACACATAAATATGCAACATCTCAGCTCATCTTTATTTACAAAGACGTTTATACACAACACATTTGACTAAACAGATTTAAAGCACGCACAGAGGAAAGCACAACAAAACCAATCATTACACACCTTAACCTCACTTCTGAGACTGAAATGTTAAACAAACCAACATTTTTATAAAAGAAAAACAATTTGTTTATAGAAGGTTTTAAACTGAGCTAAGATATTCTTTTTTTTTTAAAATAAATGATTAAATAAATGAAAGTGGCGCTGTGGACACAAAGCAGAATGCGTGTCCATCAAGAGCACTGCCTCTGGTTTAGTTTGGAGCAGATCAGCACAAACACATCAAGTATCAAGCATGGTGGTGGAAGGTTGATGATTTGGGCTCCTTGCAGTCACTGAGCCAAACATTTATATTAAAATATTCTAGAGTTAAATGTGAGGCCATTTGTCTGTCTGAACTGGGGCGTACTTAGTTTTTCCACGACTTCGTTCTTTTCATTATGTCGTTAAATGATGTTTTAGTTCCCTTATTCCCCAATTTAATATGGACTACATGTACTTATAGTTCATCTCAGCACAATACCTCAAAATAATCACAGGGTGTACATCTACAACTAACTAACTTGTGGAGTTTCTAGAATTCAAGATGGCTGTTGCAGTAAATCAACATTAGCGAACACAAAAATGGCTACAATTATCAGTTTTATAAATACTGAGACACATTTTGGCATGGTGGCAGCTGAGACTAATACACAATATAGGGGCCAAGATGGTGTAAAGGCAGGGCAGCCGGCTCGGGACCCGAAAGGCCCAGGCTCAATTCCCGGTCACTGCATACCTTGTGGTGTCTCTGGGCAGCAAACCTTATCCCCAAAATGCCCCCCAGGTGCTTTTGATAGCTGCCCACTGCACCACCTGGTGGTGGATGGGTTAAATGCAGAGACTAATTTTACCATTGTATGGAAACATACAGTGATGACAATGTGATGACATCATCATCATTATTATTATATATACTCTAATTGCTACAAACTGGTCATTTATTGTTTCCTCACTCGCCCTTGAGCAAGACGATGCTTTTCTTCCGTCTCCTGCCTCCATCCTGCTTTGTGCTCTCTGTCCTGTGCATCGCAGCTTCTATTTACACATCTTCCAAATCGTAAATTACTGTTATGGATTTGGTCAGCGGGACTTTCAACACAATTGACTCAATTATTTTCAAACCAAGCGACAGGGTGCTGGAGAACCCTCATGCCCCGCTGAGACGCATGCGGCTGGGCACATGGATCCATTGGGGAGAATGGAAGATGATGTGACTTTCTGTGTTGTCTCAGGAGGATGCTGAAGATGTATTTATCATTGGATTAATAATAGCAGGGTTTCTGCTTTTTGGCACCGGCGGATACATTTTATCAGCTATTAAGAAAGACGGCAACAGCAGTTTCAGCCATATGTGAAGGATTAATTTGTGCTTCGAGCTCTCAGACTCAACTGCTTTATGAGTTCAACCGTAAGATGGAGTGATTTATGAGAATTGTAGGCCACTTGCGGCTTCTGGAACTCGCCAGCAAGTTGGAGTCTACCTTGGAGAAGGTTAATAAGCACGGACCAGCAGAAAGCTCACAAATCAGGCCATTTTGGATCATCAAGAGTACCAGCAGAACTCAAGGCTGACGAAAAAAAAAAAAAAAACAGTCTGCCTGCACAAAAAACAACTGTGGCTTATCTGAATCTGGCCTCCCCGTTCAGCCTTGAATAGACCAACTTATCAAATTGCTCCTGGGATGTGTGTAAACTAAGAAGGCTCTGCTCTGTCCATCCTCGCACCCCCCACTCCCGAGAACTTCTGTGAATGCTTATCAGAGCTGTACTGGCTGACACGTTAACATCTTATCAGGACTACGGTGCTATCTGGAAGTGCTTCGTGGACAAATCTCACCGTCTTGTCGTCAAATGCACATGTAATGTGTCTATAAATGCGCTGCTGGTGGAGTTTTTTTTGATGTGTTAAACTGTGCTCTGACAAGAACATGGTGTGAAGAGAACTTTTTTTAAATACCACTATCCTCCCTTTTCTACTTAAAGAATAAGGGGCCGCGCTCCTAGAAGCTGCAGCCACGTGCACTGCGCCCATCTTTTGGACGACTGTACAGAATATAATCTTGCTGTACTTAGGTGCAATGATAATAAAGCTTCTAAACATCTTTAGTAAAAGCTGCTAGCTTAGTTAAATGCACTGATATTGAGGTGAAATGTGATGTGGTAGTAGCTGAGAGTCGTCCCAAACACACACCATAACCACTAATAAATCTTGCAACACTGCATTAGATCGTTCATTTACAAGGTTACAACTCTGTTCCTGCACAGCTTAAGATAAATGCTGAATGAAGTTGTACTTAAATTTGCACAATGACTGTATTTATTTAGTAACGTCACACATGAAGCTGCTGGAGAAATCCAAGATTAGCCCATGAACATTTAGGAGGAGATGGCGATCAAAGGTAATTACGTCTGGCCATTAAAGCAAAACAAATTAACTCAGAGATTTACTGAGGATTTAATTAGTGCTGGATGGCTGCGTAGAAAACTGAAAAGGAATTTCTCTCAGGTGGAGCAGACACAGTGGACGAGGCAAATGTCACTGATTGTATCTCCAGTTGTTGGAAATGTCTGAAGGTTTACAGGTCCATCAGCTTCACTTTATGATGATGATGGAGTTAAATCCTGCTTCATCTTCAGGCTGCGTTGCTGCAGCTGTTTGGCATTTAGCTCCTCATCCCTAAGGGAAGCTCCTCTCTGATTCACCTGACCTCCACCCTCATCTGCTTCAGAACATGCAGGACGGCAGAGCTGCAGGTCAGCAGAAACATCATGCGCTGAAGGATTTCTTCATGACCTCAGGTCCAGCGGAGTTACTCTGCTCCTGTTTGACCCCAAACATACGGCGTCCTCATGCCGTGTGGTTACTGATAACACAAGACGGCACAGACTTCTGTGTTGTGCAACTTCTCAAGGTTGTGGATAATTAATGCCATGTAAGATATGTACAACCTTTCATTTATTATTATCACACTAGAATATGAAAAGTGGGTGGTTAAGCCACTGCCTCTGTCTGCATGTGTTTGTTAGCAAAATATCTTGTAAACCAGCATTTACTCAGAGCGCTAACCGACTGCAATCTTTGCATTTACAGTTTAAATCAGCACTAGTCGTCTCTTAGCAAAATATCACATGATGGAGTTCAATGAAAAATGTAACAGTAGTAACTGGGTGTACATCTACAACTAATTAATTAAACTAATTAGGAAACAAAAACAAATTTAACTGTCATTTTTTGCAGCTTTTGAACTAAAGTTTGGTGTGGCAGTAGCTGTTCAATGACAAATGTGCATTGCTTCAAGATATACACTTTAAATTTATGTCTATTTCAAAATGAATCAAACATAAACAGTACTTTTGTACGTTTCAAGTCACAAAGTTGTTCCATCTCCTAAACGAACGTCAGCTGTCAAAACATTTCTACATAAAGCCTTTAAAAAAACACCAGTCAGCAGTCATGGTCAACACCCACTCAGGAACCATTTAACAGTAAACTGGCCGATATAATCCAGGCTCCTGATGAGAAACAAAGATTCATCTGGGAGAGTTTACTATAAATAGAAATAAAGAACCAAAGACCTGCAGGAGTCAGTTTCAGGTGTAGCTGGTTGGAATTAGCATCATTCAGGGTTTCATTTCTTGCAACAACATGACTGCCTCCTCGTTTCACTGCCTGAAACGAGGCCCCGCTTCATTAAAACTGTGTTTCTATTATGCTAATAACCCTTACAACCTGGATGCCATCATGTTTTCCTGAAATCATTTTTGCTGCTGAACATAACAGATGAATGTAAATTTCCAGAGACATGTTCTGAGACCAGCTGCCAGAGTAAAACAAAGACACCGTGAGTGAATTTGTCAGCAGCCCAGCTGTACTCACCTGGAACCATTTGACGTGTCGGAGCGCAGCCAGTGCAGCCTGGCACTTCTCTCTGTCTAGGGCATCTTCCGCCTCCTTCTCCTCCACCTCATTTCTATCGTTCTCCTCCCTCTCCTCATCGCCAGCCTGACCGCCGTCCTCTGGACAAACAAACAGGATGAGATGAGATGAGACCTCGGACATTCGATCACCAACATTCCAGCACGGTCAGACAGCTAATTATTAGGCAAACCCACTGATCTGACTGAATGAGCTAGGAAGGGGGTGAAATTTGAGAGCTCACGTGATTTGATTTGTTTTTATGAGATAATTCATGCACAAGGTAGGATCTTTTGTAACAATGAACAGGAACCCAAGTAGATGTGAGAACATGCGTCTTGCTGCCAGCCGGAGCCTCGCTCAGGATGCAGATCAGTGGCTGAAGGAACACGGCAGATTAGTGTGTTATCAATTACTGCACAAGATGAGAATGAAGAGCATGGCTCAAATTCAAAATCTTTTTTTTTTTTTTTTTTGTAAATGATAAAAGTTTTGAATTTAAACATTTAACATGTTTTACTATGTTTCACCGTGGAAACATTGTGGGCGTTTCAAATCATTGCATGTTGTTTTTATTTAGATTTTATACAACGTCCTAACTTTTTTAGCCAGAATAACTGGCTCAGACACGCCTGAGAACGGGGAACATCAGCGATCAGTAGCCAAACACTTGTTATTCCGCTTGAGGTGGAAACCAATCATCCCGCTCTGCAGTTTTCTGAAGCGCCATGCCAGCATTTTCACTCTTGTGGGGTCGGTCAGATGTTTATGTTCGAAACAGCCTCTCCACACCGGGTTCCTGTGGGGAGCGCTCCTGCCATGACCGGAGGCCGAGCCATGGGAGGACGACGGCAGTGGAAGACGAGGAGTGACAGCAGACGACAACATAAACATCTGAGAGCGAGAACGCCACCCTGGAATGAAAGTGAAGGCTGTTTGTTCTCAGGGGCAGACGCACAGAAAGGAGAACAGACTGCGGACCACAGCAATGACATTTAGTTTGAAACTCTGCCTTCTTACGTTTCAAATATTGCTTCATAATCAATGTCCTTTAGAGCCATTATGGCTTTAAAGACCTGTCTCAAATGAGCACAGGTTGAAACAGGATCTTTCCTGCTGTAGTTGAGTATCGAGAAAATGAACGACTCAGATTCCAGTTTATCTGTTGTCTTTAAAATCCAGTTTATCTGCCGACCTGCAACAGATGTGCAGGGGAGTGAGTGGAGCGTGTGGTTTGGCAGTTTGTTTCTGAACAGACAGAAGTGAAAAAGGATGGAGGAAGTGGAGGACAAGCAAAAGAAACCAATGAGGGACGTAGGTTTTATCCCAAATTACTCCTTTAAGACAGATTGAAACCCTCATGGTCTGCCTCTGGTCCGCTGTCGTACTCAGTACCTCTCAAACGCTTCAACACAATTAATTTATTATGGCTGTCTGCCAAAACAAACGAGAAGGAAGACATTATTATTTCCTCTTTTATCTTTAGGTACTTGCTTCTAGACCTGTTACCTAATTTAAAAAAGTGGTCCTCGCTTTTTCAGACTTTGATCCACAAATAAAGCTACAGAGACTGGTGACCCAGACTAACGCCTGGTTGAAGTATCCAAATATTTTTTATTCCATGATTTATTTATTTAGTTGTATCTATTTACACCTGCTGTTTTAATCTTGTTTTAACAATTAGAGCTAAATAAGCTACTGAAAATCATTTTCAGAGGTACCGGTATTATGATTTCTGTAAATCTTCAAGACCTCCCTCCAGGTGGTTCTTGACTTGCTGGGTGTCCCGATCCTGACTTTAGGAACCACTGGCTAAGAAAACAGCAGTGTTTATAATAGAACATACAGTATTGACTATTTTAGACTTGGAAAATTATGAGAACAAAAGAAGATGACCAGCTAAAAGCTAAGAGTAGGAAAATGCTAGCTAATAGCTAAAATAAAGGGTAGGTAAATGTTAAAAACCACTAAACGCTAAATAAAAAGATCAAGAAGCTTGGCATAAGCTACACATGCTAAAAGGCTGGCTATAATTTAAAAGTAGCAAAAGGCAGATAAAAGCTGCAAATAGAATTGTAGCCAAAGTCTAAAATAGCTAAAGGTTAGCTAAAAGTTGCATAAGACAAAAATTTAGCTCATCCACCAAAGCAGATTTCAAAGAGAAGATGTTTGAAGAATTAAAGAGACCTCATTGCGTTTCTTAGAGGAAAATATTGCTTTTTTCATAAGTTTTATACTTTTAAAGGGTGACTCTGTACGTTATTGTTAATGGGATTGTTTTGTATTGTATTTTTTTTTTTAAAAATGAACAAATAAACTAAACTAAACTTTAAAAAAATATTTAACTTTATGAAAAAAATGCCGATTTTTTATTTTTTATAAATGAATGGTTGCAATAGCTATTTTAGCACAATATATACAAAGGTAGAAACAAAACATACAAATTAATAAAACAAAACTGACAACATTCACACAATAGCAATTACTGGAAAATATGTTGTCCACAATGTATTCAGAAAAAAAAAAGAATTTTAATTCAGTTTCACTATAACGTTAAATTAAGTTCATATTTAGGCTTTATTAACATGTTTCTTGTCAGCTCACTGTGTTTTTATTCCCGAGACGCAGCTACACAGCAGGTTTTCAGAGGCGGACCATGAAGGAACCGTTACTCGTTGGTCGAGACCACGTACAGATCAGGACAACCACCACTAAGTTCTCCTCAACACCATCAGCTTAAGGGATCTTTGATTAGTGACCAGGAGATCCAGTTTATTTAATTAACACTTTTGTTGTCACATGAAATTATGGGATGTCCCTCTGAGCCAACAGAAATCATCACCCATCCCCAATAATTAAAGCACAAAGATGCTAAATCAAGGGCTGCTGGGAAATGTAGTCACTTTGTAGTTTTAGGCTGTGCGCTCAGTGGGAGACATGGACCAGAATTTCATGGTGACCCAGACAGAGGAAAGAAAAACAGGAGGGGTGAGGAGTTTTTCTGAGGCAGAAAGAAAGTGGCTTGGTTTGATAGCTTGGATGTTGCTGTTGGAGAAGCCCCTTGTACCCGGGGTTTCCTGCTGCTTGGTTGGGGGGGCGCCTCGTCAGCAGTGGGTCTGATGAGAAGTTTAGGTCTACTTGGCGAGTCGACCTGCGAAGCTATGGCAACAAAATTAACAGTCAGTGAGCAGAGGTCGTCTACGGGAGCAGAACCATAAAAAGTGAGAGCCAGCGGGACTCGTCAGAGGGTTAATGGTCTGTCAGCTGGAAGAAACAAACACACGGGTGAATCACCGAGGAGCCCTCGTGATGTAACACCCAGATCCAGAATGAGAACTGATACAATCTATTAACATACCAAGAATGTTTTGTTCTGTATAAAACACTCTGATCAATTAGTCCAATCTTCCATCTAACACCTTAAATGAAATAAGAAATCAATTATGTAGGGGTACACTGATCAAAGTTAAAAATATAAATGTATTGTTTTACAACTAATTTACTTTAGGAGCAAACCCAATTAAAGATGGCTACCAAATCCAACTGACCTTAGAGAACACAAAGACAGCTGTAACTCCCATTTTACAACAATTGAGCTCAAAGTATTCTCATTCTTTTCAAGGTTTGTCCAAAATGGCTTCAGCTCTGTCATTTCTCAGCACAGGGTTGCAAACTCTCACATGAAAGGTGGATGGAGATAAGCATTCCTTCAAGACTTTTAATTACATGTGTCTATGGCATGCTGAGGTATATTTACAAGCATAAGTTACAGAGACTCTTATTGACATTCACACTACATTTTTTATAGCTAGAAGTTTAGGTAATATGTTTATTTGTATTAAACCATGTTTTTAAAACCCTTGCTGACACTTCTAGAATAACCTTTTAATTACACACTCATTACTCCTCATCATTACTGTTTTCTGATCACAACTTAGGCCTGAAATGCAAAAATGAATGTCCATTTGCAAATATGCATTGAAAAGGCAAAACAAAAACTAAATCTTAGTCTCTACAGTGACATCAAAAGTAGTCCGTCCAGTTTTGTCAACCTCGTACTGCACCTTTTAATCAGTCCAGACATCATTTATTCAGTGTTTGTGTATTTCTCCAAGCAGAAGACTTAAAATGGCAGCAATAAAATATATATCAAAGCTCTTCCGGTTTGCTATTCCTGCAGTCTAAAACATCATCAAGAGACAGAAGTAGATTGAAAATATTAAAGTGGAGATAAAATCAGGCAGAGAATAAAAAAAACTTGCAGATAAAAGTGCACATCAGCTGCAAAATGTCAATAAGACTTCCTGATCTGATAGATCTGTCATTCCTGACACCTGAATGTGAGCAAATTACATTTTAATCATAGAGACTTGACATCCTGATGCATGTTCAAGACTTCTGCTTCACATGAACTCCAGCTGAGAACAAAAACCGATCCTCTCCTCACTTCATTTTTATTGTCGTTCACTTGTGCAGGAAGCACGGCCAGCTAAAGTTCTGGAGAGTTTGGTTTCACGTTGCCTAAATAAATTTACTTCACGTTTTCTAAATCTGTTTTGAACAAAGCAAAACATTTTTCTTTATTAAAGCTGCAGTATGATTCAAGCTGCCACTGAGACACGTTGCCTTTTTCTGTCGATGCAAACCCAACAGATCCCCTGCAGAACCCACCCCTCCCTGTCCATCTGTTATTTCCACTACACTTGACCCAGATCCGTATCACCCCCTCTCCTCTTCCCTGGATCACTTCTCAGCTTTCAGGCCTCTTCATGTTTCATCCTGCACAGCTTTTCCTCGTCCTTCAACCCATTCAGAGCTCAGCTATACTTTACATTCTGGTATATTTCTCTCATTCTGCTGCATAAAACATAAACAGAGAAGGGTTGATGTAAATACCGTCTCCGGTGCCGTGTTCTTCGCTCATGGCTAAAGAGGAGAGGGTGATCTTCAGTGAGAGCTGGGGGTCTTTGGTGCTGCAGACCTGGATCGCTGCCTCGGGAACGCACGACCGCACTTCGTATTTCTCGTCTGTCATCGTCTGCAAAGCAGAGCGGCACGGTTAATTAAAAACGGAGCACTACAGCTGCAAAAAAACCAAGGCGCTACCTTCAAACAAACACAAAGTAAATAAAGATGAGCATTTTTTTTTTGTGTGTTTGTGTGTAAATAAGAAGAGAGCAACAGAGGACTGTTCAGGATTCATGTTCAATCAAGTTCAAAACAACATTTAGTGATTTAAGGTCATGATAATGTCATTAAATATATTTTTTCTCTACAGCAGCATTTGTTTACTACTGTATTTACTTTTGAAGTATTTCATGTGATATTGCATTTTTTCCTAATAATAGATTATAAAATGGTTACCCACTTATGGTCTACAGCAATTACTATTTCATAAATGATGCGTCCTTTAAATTGTTGCTCCGTTTAAAAATAAAACATTTAAATAATACATCAAAATGTGGTGCTCGATCAGGACTCTAGATGCAGGAAGAGGGCCACCTGCATCATGAAGGACCCCACTCACCCAGCACACATGTTTTTTGCCCCGCTCCCCTCAGGCAGAAGGTGTAGAACCACTAGACTGAGGAACAGCTTTTACCCTGAGGCTGTTAGACTCATGAATCCCTAATCAGGATTATCACTGTGAAAAAAAATCACTATAATGCCACTTGATTGTTGACATGTGCTGCTGATTATCCATGCTGCTGATTTATTTCATGCTGCTGTAATCACTTGTACTCATCTGCTCACACAGACTCATGTTCGTGCTGCTGTTCGGTGTATTGTTTTTGTACGTAGTGCTTAGCATATTCTTAGTTTAACATATTTCTTAGTTCATATCTTAGATGTTTTTACTGTTTTTCATTACAATTTATACTTTTGTTGGATGTGATTGGGACCCTGTGTACACAACTTTGTTCCCCCACATGTACCACATGTGGTGCGAATAACAATAAAGAAACCTTGACCTTGACCTTGAATAGGGTATTGTGAATTTTTGCAGCATTATGTTTTTAGAATATTGACACAATTTGTAAAACGCTGCGAGTAAACTCAGTGGTCTTTTGGTGAAACATGTAAGAAACCCGGCTCTCGTTGGGGCTCTGCAGCTCGGTCAGACTTCCCAGAAGAAACAAGTCAAAGTTTAAACGGGTCTTTACAACGTTTTCTAGGTTGTGTGAACACTGGGTCAGCGTTTACGCTATGTTTTAAATGGTTAAAGTTTTGTCAGTATGCTCTTTGTAATCAAACTACTTTTGCATACTCCGTGCTCGTTTAATTATTCATATATCACAACGTTTGGCTTGACTGGGAATCGTGTGCTTTGACTAATTATTTATAATGTAGATCTTTTAGTTATTTAATTTTCTTTACAAAACATTTCCCATGGAAAGACATTCAAATCTTTTCATTTAATCTAAAAAAAAATATTACTTTAGCATACGTTTATGTAGTTTTATGATTATTTTAGCTTCGAGTTAGTTTCGCTAATTTTGGTCTTTAGCTACGAATTAAATAATGTTATCATTAAGCTAAGATTGAGCTAATTTTAGCTTGTAGCTACAGCTTTGCTAATTTTTACCTTTTGAGTTTGCTCACTTTAGCTTTTAGCTGATATTTGTTAGTGTTTTTAGAAGTTGATTTTCTAATTTTACTTCTGTTCTGCTTTAACCTTTAACGAAACCATGACATGCATTTCAAAAACATCATATTTATCCAACATAATTTTACCCATTTTGTCAAAACTGGCTTTTTTTTTTTTCTCCTAGTGCTGCCGATGTGAAACAGGAAGTGACCTGAAAGGGGAACTCCCTGATCTTTATCAAAACTCTGAGTCTTCTCCCATAGTGACTCAAAATAATCCACGCATCAGATTCTTCTCTACTGTTCGTGCTGTCAGCCGTTGTAACAACACTGTTTACACGCAATTTCCCCTTCGTCATCACTTCCTGTTGCTGCGCACGCGAATATCTCAACTGTTTATCTCAGCAGGGTGAATTTGTTTTTGCAATACATTAATAACGTTATCGTTCCAATAATGCATTCGTATTTATCATGAAAATTTGACGTCATGAGCACTTCAATAACAGTTTCAGTTGTCATTCAGGACTTGGCACTCATATTTAACAGAAAATGCACATTTTTAAACGACAGTGTTGTCAACCTGCTGCGGTGAAGGAGACCAAAATAGGTAAACAGGTTTGTTTTGTCAACATTAAACACAACAACAACAGCAGTAAATGTGTTTGGATGAAGCTTTCCTCCATGCTTTCACTCTGGTTGTTCTTGCCAGAGGATTTCCAGTGTGCCCGACTGTCTTTGTTTTTCCTCAGGATAACAAATACCTTCTGTGGCATGTTTTCCACCATGTTCTCTATCTGGTCTCTGTGAGAGATGTCCCATTCATCACCCCACTGCTTGTCAATCTCCAGCATGGTGGAGGAAATGAGAGCTTCAGCTGGTTTCCTCCCTTGATGATGAAGCATGGACGGCAGCTGTGGTAATTAACTGGGATCGGGGCACAGGAAGCACGTTTAGCTCTTTAAAGGCAATGCTGCTTTGTTAGTCATCGCTTGTTGGAGAGGATATGGGGAAACTCCTGAGACCTGAATAAAAGGTGGTGATCGTCTAATGAAATTATCTGCTCGACTGCTCAGATTTGGAGTTGGGATGTAAGGACTCGCAGCCTCTAGGGGTTCCTGGGATGCACAAAGTCCATTTGAATACAAACAAAACAAAACCCAGGAGCGAGCCCTTGTGGGTCAATAGACGGGGGCAGAAATAGTCTCACCATCTGGGCTTTCATCTCAAGGAAACGAAATGGCGAAGCTAAATTAATGTGGTCCTTCTCAGATCATATCCACTTCAAACCATCTCCTGTGCATCTTTCATCGACTAAAAATAATTATTTTTATCTGGTTTCAGAGTAAAAACATCTTCAACATCACAAATGTCTCTGTTGTATTCCAGGAACCAATTACATCTTTTTTATGCCATTAATAATTTAAAAAGGCTCCTCTGCCATGCTTTTCAGGACTAAAATAATAAAAATGAATAAAGGATCAGGAAAACAATTTGCAGGTTTTTTTTTTTTTTGTTAAATATTTTACGTGATTTATGTACTCAAACCAATTTTAATGAAGCACCGATCTTATAAAACACCCCACAGAGATAATCTTTAAGGATTAACAGAAGGTTGCATAACAGTGTGACTTTGCTCCGTGTCAGGCTACGTCACAGATGTTTTGTGTTTTTACTCAGAGCTGCACTCAGATGCAGAAAATAAAACACGGTCCTGCATAAAGATTGTGGGAAAACAGCATCTTCCAGAAAAATCCCAGCAGGTTTGAGTTAGATTCCACTCTTGATTATACCAGAAAAGGTCCAGTTTGCCCATTTTTCCTGAAAGAAACCTAAAACAGAACTTTCCTCCATCCTGCTGGATGTGTTAGTGATCCAGCTCAGGTCCATCCATCTGCTCCACAGTCACGGTCAGTCATCTGTCCTGAAAACCTTTGTGAAGTCTCTTCAGCCGCCTCTTTCTGCTCAGGCCTTTATAAAACTCACCTCCTTACTTTTAACCACCTCAGGCTGGTTCAGTTTTGGAACGTGCTGGTTTTTGTAAGATAATCTCTTTAATCCTGTAGCTCACCGGGTGCAGACTGTTGTGACAAACGGCAAAAGGAGAAGGTGTTTCCAAAATGTCTTCACTTTGAACAAGAAAATGTTCAGCTCAGTTGGGAATTGGGATTTCTTTACGCCTTCAAAAACCTTGTTCTCTGTCATTTCAGCAAACTTACTTTTTTTAATCTTTACATTCAATTTAGCTTTTATTTGTTGTTTTGGTAATTTCAGCTTTTAGCTAGTGTTTAGCTTCTTTATACTAATATGCTCATTTTACCTTTAGCTAGCTTTTGACCATTTTATTATGTAGCACCAATACTGCTAATTGTATCTTTTAGCTACAGTGCTAGTTTTAGCTTTAACTACAGCTTTGCTAACTTTAGCTTTAGTCCTAGGTTTTCTAATTTAAGCTTTTTAATTAGGTATTCTAATTGTAGCTTTTTGCTACAATCTTCCAAACTGTGGCTTTTTAGTCAGTTTGGCCAAGTATAGCAATTAGCCTCATTGTAGCTTTTGTTTTGCTTTTAGCTACTGTTTTGCACATTTAAACTTTTCTGCTCGGTTTATCCTGTGATCTGATTATTGGGGCATTTCTTTTGGTTGTTTCTTTTGGTTGTTTCATTCTCTCTGTCATAATTTCTGTTGTGCTTGTATGAATGTGAAAACTCCAGTTTCAGCTTCCTCCATCATTTTCAGCAACGTCTGTCAGCGCTCAACGTTCACGCTGCATTTTCTGTAAAAAGGCAATTTATTCTAATTGTTTTTCTACAAAGTGGCCATCGGGGCGTCAATTTATCTCTTCTCTAATGTCACAGAAAAACTGCTTTGACCCAAAATAAAGAACTTTTCGCAGCTCTCTGAAGACAAAGTTTGGTTGACAGAAACGTTTCTGTAGTTTTTAAGTTCAAGTAGTGAAACGCATCATGTCAGAGGTGTGGCTGAGCTCACCTGGATCTGCAGGGGGAGGTTGGCGCTGATGGTGTACAGCAGCAGCTGGGTGGGTTTCTCTCTGCACATCAGCACCAGCTCTAGGTTCATGTCGTGTTTGATCAGCAGGCCTTTGGCCACCAGGCCAACACGCGTCACCCCGCACAGCACCGATGTACCGTCACACCTGAGGACAGATGGAGGACAGCCAGCGTTGGATTATCGCTGAGCCACAGGGTGATCTCACACAAACACACACTGCAACTAGAGAACAAGCACTGAGCTGCTGAACAAGTTTAACTATGCATTAACAGCATTTAACAAGGATACAAACGTCATCAATAAATAAAGTGGTGCTGTAGGGAACAAAAACATCAGACCGCTTCATTTTAAACACATTGAAGTAAAATCTACATTTATATTCAATATATAAGTGATAAAATATAAAGTGTTAGTGATAAAATATAATGTTGATACACTACAAGGACAAGAAAACAAGTTTTTTTTACTCTGCCTCAGCAGCATCTTCCTCCTCATTTTTGCTCCCAACATCATCACTGGTAGACGTCTTCTCTGAGGATGTTTTGAGGCCATCCATCCAATCAGAGACCTTCTTCAGGGCTCCCTCCACTGTGGACACCAGCGTCTGGACGGCCTCCAGCTCCTCTGGGGCTGGATAGATGCTGGCATGTTTGGCCATGACATGGCGGTCGTCATTCGCAAACGATCGAAACAACCTCTGATGGTGGAGAAGGAGACAGAGAAAACATTTCAGTTTCAGATTTTACATTAGCCAAAGGTGGAGGAAACCACACTGTGTGAGGAGGCAGAGAGTTGGAGAGAAGTTCAGGAACACGGAAGGAAAAAATATCAACGGACCAACATGTTGCCATTCTGATAACTGATGTTTAAACCTTTAAGGCCTTCACTACCAATAAATCACTATAAAATCATGAATGTTCTTTGAATGTACTGCTAGACAGTGCAACCCACTATATTTTTGGGTACTGTAGTGTCTCACTGGTCTGCAACTGCTGGCGACTGGTTGGCGAACGACATTCATGAAGGAATCTCCAGAATGACTCGCAATGTTCATGGTGGTTCCCAATTTCCTTGTGTGAGTGGCAGAAGTGGTGCAGTCCCATCGCTTGAGTTTATAACACGCTCAATGAAACTGTGCAACAAAATGTCCCAAGTTAAAGTCATGGTTGGCATCTTCATCTTAGAGCTTACATACAGCTGTAATTTGACTCCTGCAGAAGACATCAGAAGCCAATGTTCAGGTGTAAAAACCAAGCAACTGTTTAAAAAAAACCTGGTCTAAATCTGCATATCTTGATTTCAAAAAGTACTCCAACAAAGTAAATAATAAGGTGGTGGTGGCTGCCAAATTGAACCAAGGTGGGCAAGATGTGTGCAACAAAATATGTAGCAAGAACGCAGTTTTGTGATCTGTGCACATGGAAAAAGGCAGTCAGTTTGAAAAACTGGTCGCCCAAAATGCAGACACAGTTTGATGGTGACTTGGTCGAAAATACTGAATTCATCGAGACTAAACAGGAAAATTCACAACTTTTCTGTCATTTGTTTCACCCACCAGTCTCCAACAGTTGCAGCCCGGTGGGATACCACCTTAAATGATGCTGGTAAATGAAAACTTGCCCATCCAACATCTTTATTGGGGGAAAAAAAAACAAAAGCATTATTTTGGCATGCGGTTGGATGGATCATCTTTCTATCAGTTTATTAACAAGTGAGCATGAGCAAACCAGCTCAACAAAGGACTAAAAGAAAAATCAGTTAAGAAATCAACATTTTTGATGAAGTGTTCAGAACAAATGTTAAACTCTTCTCCAGTTCTGCTGTTAGCATCTCCATGAACAACTGTGGTCATCATCAAAACAGAATGCCCCTTTTGACTAAACATTCAGGCTTCAAGCGTTTCAGGATGGATTCTTGCCTGATAACTAACAATTCTCATAAAAACTCAACTGACTCTTGAGTTAAATTAAAATCAGATACGGTACAAGTGACTGCACCGTTAGCATTCATTTTTCCCAGCTCTGCAACGCTGATTAAATACTGCAAACATAAATCTACAGTGTGCTGATTAAAGCCAAAGCTGCTCCAGTTTTTAAAGCAGCTCACTGAGGATCATCAAAACATCAATTCAGTATTATATCATTACTCTTCTGGTACTTTCTTTTTATTAAATTTGAAGATTTGCACTGGTTTTATGAATGAGTGGCATAAACCAGAGGAAGAAAGGCTGTAAAGGACACGCTCAGACGTTTACAGATTTAGTTTGAGATTCAGTGATTTTGCATTTATCTACAGAACCCAGCTGGGTGCCACAATTTTAAAGGTCATCGATAGAGAATGATGAGAAGTGGTTTCATGGTTTAAAGGGGGTCTGAATTATCGTTATTTATGAAAAAAATAGATCATCAAAGCAACACTTCCTCTGGCTAATTACACAGAAGAAAGGCTCTACTTGCTAAGAGAAGCTGACCAAAACATCACAGTCAACATTAAAGGCAAAGCAGCCTGTTTTTATCTTATTATATTTTTTATGTTAAGAAAGAACAAGGTATATCTGTTTGGGTCAAACCAAGAGTTTCATGCTCAGAGTGTGTTGTGATCGACTCTCAGCTCCTGCCACATCAGATTTTAGTTCTAAATCTGCAAAACTGACCAAGTTTAGAGTTTGTGCTTTGTTTTATTTTTCCGAAAAAGAAAATAACAACAACAAACAACAAAAACAACCAACAAAAACAACCAACAAAAACAAACAACAACAACAACCAACAACAACAAACAACAACAACAAACAACAACAACAAACAACAACAACAAACAACAACAACAAACAACAACAACAAACAACAACAACAA